>JAGXOD010000018.1:4640000-4647500 GCA_020368025.1 Brachyhypopomus occidentalis
CTCTCTCTCTCTCTCTCTCTCTCTCTCTCTCTCTCTCTCTCTCTCTCTCTCTCTCCCTCTCTTCCCTCTCTCTCTCTCTCTCTCTCTCTCTCTCTCTCTCCCTCTCTCTCTCTCTCTCTCTCTCTCTCTCTCTCTCTCTCTCCTCTCTCTCTCCCCCTCTCTCCCTCTCCCTCTCTCTCTCTCCCTCTCCTCTCTCTCTCTCTCTCTCTCTCTCTCCCTCTCCCTCTCTCTCTCTCCCTCTCCCTCTCTCCCTCTCTCCCTCCCCCTCCCCCTCTCCCTCTCCCTCTCCCTCTCCCTCTCCCTCTCCCTCTCTCTCTCTCTCTCTCTCTCTCTCTCTCATTCTGGGTCTCTTGTCTTTCTCTTTCTGTTTCTTCCTTTTGTGCTGTCCTCGCTTTTCCAGGACACAGCAGGTCTCTAGCGGCTGAGGGAGACTTGTCCCCCAGTGGGGACGCGTTTGACTCCATTTGACATGCCGCTGACGTCTTCACCCCACCGCAGGTAGAGGACACCACTGGGCCCGTGATCAGGGAGGTCAGTCCGCGTGGGTCCTCACACGTTTGTTTATTGTCTTTCTTCGTTGTTCATTTTTCCGACCGGTCCTCTCGAGCGCCACCTGTTTTCAAAGTTCTACAACAACGAAACGAAAGCACGTTCTCTACTGTAAAAGTAGTGATTTACGTGCAGCTACGCATTCAAACCACATGAAATGTACGGCATGGTAGAACTGTTAAACCCTAAACAGACAAATGTAGAAGTGTTTCACTTTTTGGTGGTCTGAAGGGGGCACTGTGGCTTGTGCTTCCTAAATGCATGCAGTCTACATTTGTGTGTGTGTGTGTGTGTGTGTGTGTGTGTGTGTGCTGAAGACACTCACATGAGTTGAGCCAATGCCTCACAGCATGCGGCCCAGTTAATTCTCCTGCTAAAGGTTACGGCACATCCAGTGTGGAGCGGAGCTCTCCGCAAAGCAGAGCTGAATCAACAGTAGCTGTGCAGGAGCCACAGTGACACAAGTGGCTTTTAACTGGGGCTTCTCTGCAATCTGTAGACTTGTTGAGCTGGACTCACAGAGACTCATCCGTCCACTGAGCTCCATGGTGTTACTGTCTGAGCACCAGTAGCTCAGCATCGGGGATCTGTTTGTTAACTGTAAAACTGCCGTAGAACCGTAGAACTGAGTGAACCCTCAGTGTGACTGTACACCTGTTCCTTGCAGAGGGACCTATATGTGTTATATGTGTTTAGAAATATTATTCCCCCTTTTTCTTTCTTCGTTTATCGATTTTTTTTTTCTTTTGCACCACATAATGGAAAAACTGTTATGAAATGCTAATATGATTTTTCTTTTAAATAATTTAGAGGACTTGCCCCCTTGTATAAATACAGCATTGTTTCCTTTGCAGACTGAATTATGGGTAATGTGGAGAGCCAGTGTGGCAGCCATGGTTTCTATGGTGACCAGAATCGTCAGCTTTCCCGGAAGCGCGTGTCCCGGTCTTTGCGGTTGTCCGGGAAGCAGACGTACCACTCGCGCCGCGGGGCTTCCGGAAAGCCGGAGCACCGCAACTCGGAGACGAGCACGCGCTCCAGCAGCACCCCCAGCATCCCGCAGTCGCTGGCCGAACACGGCCTGGAGCCGTTCAACGACGCCGATGCGCTGCCTGACTTCAGCGGACCCATCTGGGTGGACCGGGTGGCCATGAACCTGCAGCCCATGCCCTTCCACGCCGAGCCGGCCCGCCTCCACACACTGCCGCCGCCGCCACCGCTCCGGACGACCCCGAGTGGAGCGTCGATCGCGAGCCGGACGTCGCCCGGCCACCGGGGGGAGCCGCGTCTCTCCAGCCCGACGGGCCCCGGCAGGATGCTGGCAGCTTCAAGAAGAAGCGCTCCAAGTCAGCAGACATGTGGAGGGAGGACTCGCTGGAGGCGTCTCTGTCCGACGGGAGCATGGAGCACCTGACGAGCACAGAGGAGATCAGTGGCTCGGGCGAGCAAGGCCACGCCCCCGACCCCACCCGAGCCAGCTCGTTGGACGAGCTGTATGGGCCGCAGAGCCCGGCTGGACGCCCGCCTCACATGCGTTACGTGAAGTGTCCCAAAGGGGGCGTCGTAGTGGGGGACGGCGATGAAGACAAGATGCTATCGCTGTGTGAGGATGACGGCACCGCCTACGGAGCCTTCACTCTGCCCTGTCGCCGATCCCACTGTTTGTCAGAGGGGCTGACCAATCACCAGGGAGCCATGCAAGGGAGGCGGGCACAAACCATACAGGTTCGCAACATCTATATGTTTTTAAGGGTGAACTGGAGATGTTTTCTTAGTTTTAATTGCACAGATTAGGGGAGACTAGAGGTCAAATTCATGCTGGGATCTGTAGAACATGTCAGCACACAGACACACACTCACACTCATGTAAATAACTGAGCTAAAATGAATTCACTTCAAATGAGTTGAAGTTGTAGCCACAACACTGAGTACATTCTACCCACAGTCTTCAATTACAATATGCCAGATTATCTTTTTTGTTTTTTTTGTAAAGAATAGTTCATCTAGTTGTGTGGGATTATGTGTGTGTGTGTGTGTGGGTGTGTGTGTGTGAGTGTGTGTGGGTACATGTGCATGCGTGCTCCTCGATAAAGGGCCAGGGTTCAGTATCGCACTCCCCTACTGACTGAGTCACCTACACACCACTCACTTCCTGAAAAGTTTATTCCTGTACTACGCCAGCCCAGAACGACCCGACCCATAACCCCACGTCTCCACCACCATTACCGACCTCCCCCACCTGCATCACAGCTCCACCCATGCCCGTGCGGATGTGCTGCACTGTGCTCTACTTTGTACGCAGTATGCATACTGAGCTGAATGCCAGTTGCTCCACAAACAGCATGCTTAATGAGTGCCTATATATACTTCATGTATGGGTGTAGTATGCTTTCTGCCCACGCATGCCGTCTGCATGTTGCATACTTGCTGAGTGTGCAGTACACTGACTCAGCACACTTGCACACGTAAACGAAACCCTGTTTTGGGGGTTCTTCGGTTTGTCAATGTCGTCAGGCCCAGTAATCACGTCCGTGAGCCATGAAGCCAAAGCATGCTGTAAATTAGAACCCAGAAACCGAAACAATTATATCCTGCCAACTGGTCATTGATTTCCAGGATGCAGTGTGTCCGGGTTCGGCAAAACCGCAGCTATGGAACGAAGTATTTCAAATAAAACGCGTCTTGTTCTGGCCGAGTAAATGAAGTCAGGATTTCTCCTCCTCCTTCCTTGATGGAGCCAATCTGGACGAGCATGACACCCAAGGGGTGGGCGGGGCAAGGTGGAGGTAGGGGGTGGAGCTGGGGCGGAGGGGTGGGCGGGGCATGGGTGGAGGTAGGGGGTGGAGCTGGGGCGGGGGGGTGGGTGGGTCAGGGTGGAGGTAGGGTGAGAAACTGGGGCGGAGGGAGTGGGTGGAACTGGGGTGGAGGGGTGGGAGGGTGAGGGTGGAGGTAGGGGGTGGAGCTGGGGCAGAGGGGTGGGTGGGTGGGTCAGGGTGGAGGTAGGGTGAGAAACTGGGGCGGAGGGGGTGGGAGGGTGAGGGTGAAGGTAGTGGGTGGAACTGGGGCAGAGGGGTGGGCGGGGCAGGGTGGAGGTAGGGGGTGGAGATGGGGCGGAAGGGTGGGTGGGTCAGGGTGGAGGTAGGGTGAGAAACTGGAGCGGAGGGGGTGGGAGGGTGAGGGTGGAGGTAATGGGTGGAACTGGGGCAGAGGGGTGGGAGGGTGAGGGTGGAGGTAGGGGGTGGAGCTGGGGCAGTGGGGTGGGCGGGGCTGGGTGGAGGTAGGGGGTGGAGCTGGGGCGGAGGGGCTGAGGGGTTCACAGCAGTTGTTTTCCCCAAGTTTTCTGGGATTCTCCATCTCTGCAGCTCAGGTTCAGGAGTCGCAATACTATGCGAACCACTTGCTTCTTTTGTCATGCAAATGAGCTCTTAGTGACATGGGAACACAACAGTAGGAATTGTGTGTGTGTGTGTGTGTGAGTGACGAAAGAGAGAGAGAAGAGGAAGACAAAAAGAAGACGGAGGGGAAAAACACGAATTTTAAGTTTGACTAAGATTATTTATGCATGTGAGAGAGTGTGTACACGGGCCTGTGTGTGTTTGCCTGTTTTGTGTGCGGGGTTTGTGTGTCCTCCTGGCTGAACGAACGCCAGGCTGCGTCACATGACCAGCAGTCCACGACGGTAGACACCCCTGCTCTGCCCCGTAACGTATGACCACACCAACACAGCAGGCTGAAGCCTGATTGCTCAGAGGCAGGGCTGTGTCCCAATCTGTGGCCAGGAGCCTCTGCTCCCTTCAAAGATAGCAGCACGTCTTTGGCTCCCCAAGCCCCTGGAGGGTCTGCAGAAGTGCCAGCAGGAGCTTCTCGGAGCCGTGGGCCCCAGAGGCTGCCTGTGCTGGATGGTGGAACTGCTTTGATTGGTCCACTGTAAGATCACACCTTTGCAAGTGATTGTGGGAAGTCTCGCAGCGTTAACCACCTTGAGTCACTTGTGTGTGTGTGTGTGTGTGTGTGTGTGTGTGTGTTTGTGCATGTGCTGTCTCCTTCTCCAGGATGTCACCGCGGGTGACGGTAGCGAGATGGAGGACAGCGGGATCGATGGACTGATCGGAGAGAGCGAGGTGTCCCAGCACCTCCACTCCCGCCGTTACAAGGTCATGTCCACCTCCTTCTCTGCATACTCCACGTCAGCAGGGGGAGCCCTCGCCGGCAGCGACAGCGGCAGCAGTAGCGGGGCCGGACCTGGAGAAGGAGTACAGGTAAAGCAGATGAAGACTCACAACGGCTGACCTGCCTCTTCCCTTATAATGTCTACATGTTGTTTCTGTTCCGTCTGTAAGCACAGGGAAGTTATTGTCCATGATAACTGACCACGCGCCGCAGATGTGGCAGATGCTGACGGAGTATCCGTCAGTGTGATAGATGCGTCTCCCGCTCCTGCTGCAATGTGACAAAGAACCACCCAAGTCCACCGTGATATGATAAACGCCAAACCGCAAATATTTGCTTGCCGTCTTGTTAGATAAAAAGAGATGTAAATGGGACTTTCCGTTATTAATGACTCACTGCTCCGTGTGTCTGTAGGGGGTGTACGAGAACTTCAGGCAGGAGCTGCAGCGGAGCACGTGTGAGGCGGAGCTTCCGGAAGAGCGGGTGTCGGCTCTGAGCGACGAGCAGAGCAGCGTGACGCTCAGCTCCGCCTATCACACGGAGCCCCTGCTGGGATTGGCCTATCACACCGAGCCGCTGCTGGGATTGGCCTATCACGTGGAGCTCGGCGTGTCCGTCGCCCAGGGCAGCGTGCGGAAGGCTGGGCGCCTCACCGTCAAGAACCTGCTCGTGCACAAGAAGAACAAAAAAGTGGAACTCGCTGCCCGTCGCAAGTGGAAGAGCTACTGGGTCTCTCTGAAAGGTGCGCGAATGTCACACTGTGCAGTTTCACAAAATAAAAGCCCTCCTGGATTTAATAATTAGCTCAGGGCAGCAGGTACAAATCCTTAGCAGGATCAAACTGGGGGGACAGAAAATCATGGGGGCTTTTATTTTGCGAAATTCATCGCATGCACCTCTGGCAAATATCCCAGTAGTGCTATAAGAGGTTTATGGCGTTTACTGTACAGTGGGACTGTGAAGCTAATAAATGCTGGGAATTTTAGAAGGTGCTTTAAGATTGCAGGTTGTATCCAGTGTCTGTAGCTGGTAGGGAGTTAATTTCCCTGCAACTGTCTGCATGGAGTTCATATATTTTACCCATGATACTTATTCTGAAACAAGCTGTTAATGGTGGTTATTATAGTGGATATAATAGTATTAATGAGAATAAATCCTACGTCTTCCTTCGTACGGGAATGATTACTGTGTTATAAATAACAGCAGTGTTGGTTAATGACGTAATTATGGCGTTTCAATGACGTAGTGATGGTGTTTTAATGGCGTAATGATGGTATTTTAATGATGTAATGATGGTGTTTTAATTGCGTGCTTCTGTGGGGGTTTCGGAAATCAGCTCCTAAGTTCCACCAATGTCTAGTAGACAGTTAAGTTTATTGCAGTGCTGCTATGAGTTTTTAATGCTGATGCACTGTAGGAGTCATAAAAATTATTAGCTGTACGGTTTGTAATGTGGACCCTGTTAAAAGGATTTTTATTTTGATTTTTTTAATTCTACATTATAATAACAGCTCTAGCCAATCAGATTGATAAATCCTGAGCACTTCCTAGCAGTGTTTAGAATGAATCCTGGTATAATGAATTTATTTAAATCTGTATTAATAATGTGCTACCCTGCACTTCTTACCATTGGCCACCGGAGAGCAGAATTAAATCAACGAAGCCAATAAAACCCGATAGTTATTAGGTTTTTGCATAGCTGTCGCAAGTGAGAGCTCCCCTGGGAAAACATTGAAGTGGACAGTATCATGTGGACACACATCTGCAAAAGAGAGTGGACACTGTGATGCACAGCCACTTAAGGAGGTGGACAGATATTTAACTTACGTAGAAAAGCCTTTGAACGTCTGCTAAGGCGAGCGTGGAGCTTTTGATGATCTGGTGAATATTTGTCTACCCAGGATGCACTCTGTTTTTCTACGAGACGGACGGACGGTCGGGCATCGACCACACCAGCGTTCCCAAGCACGCCGTGTGGGCGGAGAACAGCATCGTGCAGGCCGTTCCGGAACACCCCAAGAAAGATTTCGTCTTCTGCCTCAGCAACTCGATGGGCGATTGCTACCTGTTCCAGGTAAACACGCCTTCGTTTCCCCCCCACCACCACACACACCTCTCTCACCTGTCTCTCTCTCTCTCCATCTCACCTGTCTCTCTCTCCCCTTGGCCCGTCTCTCCGCCCCTGTGCAGACGTGCAGTCAGACGGAGCTGGAGAACTGGGTCACGGCGATCCACTCCGCCTGCGCGGCGACCGTTGCGCGGCAGCATCACCGCGACGACACCATGCGGCTCCTGCGGTCCGAGATTCGCAAGCTGGAGCAGAAGATCGACATGGACGAGAAGATGAAGAAGATGGGAGCCATGCAGCTGGCCTCTGTCACCGACGCCAAGAAGAGGAAGACCATCCTGGAACAGGTAACGCAGGGAGGGGCCACAGGGGCGGCGCTGCAGGGCAGGGGCTATTAAAGGGTAGAGCCACAGTGGAGGAACTACTCAGACAAGAACAGGAGAGGTGGGGCTATGTGGGAGAAGGAGCTACAACAGGATGTGGGAGGGGCAGGGGCTCCAGTGTCTATGACAGAGCTAAGAAGATGTTACTCTGTTTAGGTGCAGTTTCACTGCTACATGATCTGATCTGACCAGAACATCATTTACCTCTGCTCACTAATTACTGTCTTTGTGGTCAACTTGATAGACGATTGCAAAAAGAGGGAGGGACAGAGTAGCTCTTGTTTCAGCTGGAACAAATGTGTGTGTGTGTGTGTGTGTGTGTGTGTGTGT
>JAGXOD010000018.1:4652500-4825000 GCA_020368025.1 Brachyhypopomus occidentalis
TTGCTGTTTGTGTTGTAGAAGGGCGACTCAGCATGTGTGACAGGCTCCGTGAGGCCAGGATCAGAGCAGGATGCCTGGGCAAAAGGCCACCTCACGCCCTCCTGGGTGTGTCTGCCCAGCGGACGGCCCGTGCTAGCTATCGTGCGACCCGGGGAGTCCGCCCTTGACACCCTGGAGACCATCTGCAAGGTAACGCCCAGTCCTCGTGCCGGCCAATTACGGTTCGGCAATCCTGAAGAGGCGGGTTCACACACGTCATTCCTCTCTTCTTGCTGTTGTCCAGGCTAATGAGCTGGACCCCACCAAGCACTACCTGCGGCTGAAGCTCCTGATGGAGACCCAGGTGCAGTTCTACATCCCCAAACCGGAGGAGGACGTCTACGACCTGGTAAATGTCTCCTTCTCTCGCTCCCATGCACGGTTCCAGTTTGAAATCCCTCATCGCTGCCACCAGCAGGCTGGTCCACAGCACTGCAACAGCGGAGATATATGGCGAGCAGTTCTTCAAGGCTCTTCACCCTTCACATGTAATATGCATATATCATCCTCTCTTACTTCACAGCGAGCAGAAAGTGTTCGTTGTAGAAGCTGCAAAGGTGACCGAAGTGAAGCACTGATTAATGTGGATATGACTGAGGAAGCAAGTTGGGCTTTTCTGATAAATGCTGATCCTGTCTGGAACAGGAACCCTGGAAATAAAAAAAAATCATCTTTGGCAGCTCTCTCTCTCTCTCTCTCTCTTTCTCTCTCTCCATCTTTCTCTCTCTCTCTCCCTCCCTCTCCCTCTCTTCCTCCCTCTCTTTCTTTCTCTCTCTATCTCTCTCCTTCTCCATATCTCCCTCTCTCCCTCCCTCCCTCTCCCTCTCTCTCTCTCCTTCTCTCTCTCTTCCTCTTTCTCTCTTGCCCTCTCTCTGTCCGTATCTCCCTCTTTGTCTCTCCATCTCTTTAACGTCTTTAACTGTTGGGACTCTGTCCAGACTCCACCGTGCACTGCAAACGGAGACGTCCATCTGAAGTAGAACAAAAACAAACGAAAAGCATTTCTCTCTCTCCCCCCCTCCATCAGCTCTACAAGGAAATTGAGCTCTGCTCCAAGATTAGGAAGGTCATTCGGTTTGACCGGGACGAGTCGTGCATGATCGGTTATGGTAAGTCCCCATAACAACTGTGTTAGGTGGAATGCTTTCTCTAGCATTGTGGTGTTATTTGTGTGTGCAGTACATTGTGATGATGGGCATGTGGGTAGAAGCACCCTGGCAGCTCATTGGCTAGCCCTGTCCTCCCTCCAACAGGTTTCTCCATCTCCGTGGTGGAGGACGACGGCGTGCAGCAGCTCTACATTACAGACGTCAAGGCAGGAGGCCTAGCGTTCGCTAAAGGTACTTCAGGATATTCTCTGTGTAATTAGCTTCTCTCTCTCTTTCCCTTCACGCACACTCTCTCTCTCTCTTTGTCCCCTGCCTGTACTCTCCCTCTCTCTCTCTCCCTCTCTTTCTCCCTCTCTCCTCCTCTGCTCCCTTCTCTGCATGTTTCTCTCTCTCTCTCCCTCCTTCACTTCCTCCTCTCCCTCCTCTTCTCCATCCCACTCTCCCTCTCTGTGCAGTACTGTAGGGTGGGTGTTTCTGTAGATATTAGTGGATCAGCAGCGGACTGTATTGCTGTGCCATACAGCGTTACGTAACATACGTATCCAGAGCTTTGTGGGGGTTCTACAAGCCTTGAATTAGACATGTGAGCTGACTCATGCTCCACTGTGGAGGAAAAGGAAGTACCATTATATCATCCCAGCCCCATTCTTTAAGCCTAACACCGTTTTTTACCAGTACCATATTTGGCGGTGCACTTACACATGGAAGTGTGTGTGCATCAAGACCAGGGTGATGGGTCTGAGCTGAACATCCAGGCCTGACCATGGGTCCCGTCTCTCTGCATCCCGTTTGAGAACATTCATTCATTTTTTCCGTACCGCTTATTCCCACTAGTCAGGGTCACAGGGGGGCTGGAGCCAATCCCAGCATCTCCGGGCGAAGGCAGGGTACACCATGGGCAGTTCGCCAGTCCACCACATGGCCAACACGCACACACACACACACACACACACACACACACACACACACACACACACACACACACACACACACACACCTACGGGCAATCTAGAGTGACCAATCAACCTAACACACATGTCTTTGGACTGTGGGAGGAAACTGGAGTACCGGAGAAAACCCACGCAGGCACAGGGAGAACATGCAAACTCCACACAGAGCAGCCCAGACCGAGAATCGAACCCAGACCGCCTTGCTGTGAGGCGACAGTGCTAACCACCACACCACCATGCCGCCCTCCGTTTGAGAACTTCTTTGTGCTAATATCCCGCACTTCTCCGTGGCGTGCATTAGCCTGCAGATCAACAAATCACAAGTGTGCAAGGGAGTGGAGGCGGATGCTGTCGGACTCTGTTGGAAGCTATCTGAGCACTTCCTGTGTGATGATGGAAGCTATCTGAGCACTTCCTGCGTAATGTTTTAAAGCCGTGTGAACAAATTTAGATATTTAATTGGAATGCTATTAAGGTGTTAACTCATGTTTAAATGTCAAGATGCCGTCCTATACACTAAAGATTAAAATGTAACTATCATAAATTACAACTCAAGTCTCATAGAACAAATTATTTGTATGTCCTGTTTAAATGCACTTATTAGTGTTTAACTGAATTCAAATTATTATTTATGTATGTCAAGAATACCAGTGTTTTGAACTGGTCGGTCATGTGACTGACTGGGTATTTGGGTGGGCGTGTCTGAATCGTGGGCGTGTCTGAATGTTGGGCAGGTCTGAACGCAGGTGATGAGATCCTGCAGCTAAATGGGAAGGATTCCAGCTCTCTGACCTTCTCGGACATGAAGGCTGCGTTCTCGCAGGCGTCCCTCTCGCTCACGGTGAACACGCTGCCCCCGGTGGACCGGAGGCAGCACTGCTTCCTGCCCCCAAGACGGTCAGATGCCGTTGAGCACCTCCATACTGACATCTTCTCTCAGAACCAGGGTGAGTTGAAGCAGAACCACAAATCCAGGGTGAATGCATGTATTTTGCTTTTAGCAAGCCAGGGAGAGTTGATTTATTGATAGAACGCTGGAGAATTGGAGAGTACTGATTCAGAACCAGCAGAACCAGAACCAGCGTTGTTATTGGAGCTATACACCCAGGATGAGCTGGGTTTTCATTAATTCAGGAGGCCAGTAGTGAATCAGGTTTGAACCAGGGTGAATTGGGCTCCCTCTGATATCAGAACCAGCAGAACAAGCAGAACTCTCCAACTGGGGAGAGTGTTTTTTTCTGCTGTACCACCTGATGCAACCCATGATTAGCTATAATCAATCATCTGCCTTCATGGGGTAATTCGTGTATTTAACCTAATCTACACGCAGGTACTTCATTACTACCACAGTGTTTTCACTTAGTTAGTCTAACTATGCCCTGTTATTTGCTCTAAGCGCGTGTTGACTGTTTCACAGGGTCGAAAGAGAATTTTCTTTGATTGTTAAGGGATTTTTTAATGAAACACACCTGGTCACGTTCTTGTACAATTAGTACAATCTGATTAGTATCATGGGCTGGTAGCCCAGAGCACCTTTGCACGCCGTAATCCACCCGATTCAGCACACGACCAATCAGTGAGCTGGGTGGAGTGTGCGTCACAGCTGCAGGAAGTCTGGGTAGTGAAGGGCAAGTAGTCCAGACCTTCAGCTGATGCGCACGCTGATGTGCGATTGTTCCTGAGTGAATACTTTTAAGGATCGCAATACAGATCCTTCATTCCTTGCTAATCTGGTCTTCTCCCAGAGGAAATCCTGGACGACGGGGTGGGGATCCTCTCAGAGACGTCGGGGGACAGCCCGGACGATGACTCTGAGCTCTTCGGCCAGTACGATGACTACGGGAAGGTAGAGATCTCCGGCGGCATGCAACATCACAGTACTGTTCCAGGATGAAATCACAGTATCCCACATATTACTGTGGTCTGATCGTGGATTTACTGTGCGCACATAACTTTGCACCATATTAAATGTGGACTCTCTAGGCACTAAAATAGTTCAAAAAGCAGAAATGTACTCTATTAGTTCTACATGTGCACTGACACACACACACACATATGCTGAGAATAGCTGGGTGCAGTTGTAAGAGGCTCCCAAGGGCAGGCTGGATGTCTGTGTAGCACCGCTCACTCGCCTACGTTCCACTATATTCAGCTCCTCCTCCAACTCGCCTCGACGGTCTCCAAGAAACAGTCCGAGTCTGGAGCGGTCCGTTAGCGTCTCGGTACGGCCATCTGCCTCCGGTCCCCCCCGAGACTGCGAGCACCGAGCGCGAGAGGCGCGATGTGGGGTTGCACTGACCCGCCTGTTCCCGTGGAAGCGTCCCGGCGGGAGGAGCCGTGTGTCCCGCGTGTCCCTGCCGCATACGCTGCCCTCCAGGTCCGTCTGCCCGACAGGCCTGGGCAAGAGAACCCAGCGTCTCCTCCGTCTGAAGGTCTTGGGGAGCTGGCGGCTCATTATCTCGTTCTGACTGAGCACTAGAAAACCCTTTGATTTGGGTTTGCATTCTAATTGCCTAATTAGGGGAAGTCATTAAGACTTTTGTAGACAGATGTTTGAACGAGGAGATGAACGACGGGGTTGAAGGAAACGAGCGGCGGCAGTGACGGCACGAGGGCTGTTTGTTTCCACACGAGTGAATGTAACATGTAAAGAATCACTAATATGCTGCTCGTGATGTTTTCTGTATTTGTGTATAGTTGGTGTGATTCTATTGAGGTTCAGAGTGAGCTGTTTGTATGGGTTTCTTTGGCACAGAGGCTGTGTGTTTAAGTGGTGGTGGGTGGTTGGTGTCGGGGCCAGGCAAGGCTGCAGAGTCCAGGCGAAGGTGTTCTTCCCCTGGGCAGTGGAGAGGTGGTTGGGTCCTGGAGCCCTGGACAGAGTGGGGAAAAATGGAGGTGGAAGATTGAGGCATGTGTGTGTGTGTGTGTGTGTGCTATTATTCCACCAGTCTCTCTCTCCTCTTACTCTCCTTTCTCTCTCTTCCTTCCTTTCTTGCTCTCTCATTCCCTCTATCCAGCAGCAGGGGACGTTGCTGATGGGGCCAGCAAAGACTGCAACAGAATTCATAATTAGCCCAAGGACCCATGTGCCCACACACACACACACACACACACACACACACACACTCCCAATCTCACACCCAAGGCAAGCAGGTCGGACATATCCTAATGTTCAGTCGGAGAGGCACGGTGTCCCTGTTATTAGCAGGAGTGGGAGAGCTGAATCTGCCCTGCACTTACAGAGGGGCGACCGCCTCCGTGCACCCACTCAGCGGCGGAGAGAATACCTAACATGGCAGCTGAGCCTCAGCCTAATCACTACCTCAGGTGCCTGGTCTGCACGCCGACCAATCAGAAGCCGAAGCTCCGCAATCTGCGTGGCCAGTGGGTGGCCCGGTCTGATGGGCGTGTCTTTGCCTGGTTCTCTCTCCCGAGGGCTGCAGACAGGCGTGTCAGGCTTCGGAAAAGGCAGCAGGGCCCCTATAGGTTGCCGAGCACCAGTGTATGTGGAGAAAACATGGTGCTTTCTGCTGCATTATGTGACTGACGTTACTGTATTATTGTCTTTGGTTCTTGATCATCCAACCAGCTACAGCTAGGTCGGTCTAATGGCCATGTCCATGTGAATCTACAGTCAGCACCGAGAGAAGTCAGTGAACATTCATTCATTTTTACATATCGTCCATCTTATCTATGGGTGATTTTACTTATCGGAAGTGATGCGGTCTTAGCTCCCAACTTCACTTCAGGCGCAGGGTTACCTCAGCATCTTATCAGTCTGCCATTTGAAGAGGTTGGGTTTTTTTTGTTGCAGTGTGTGGCGTTCTGGGAAAAGCAGCGTGTTGTGTGTGTCTGCTCAGGGCTTAGCGTGCCAAGCCCGAGCCTGTCTCCTGTTCTGTGACAGGCTCTGATCTGTACGCTAATCAGGCGCTCCCTCACAGACGGTCCGCTCTGTCCGCCAGAGAAACGAGTGTGTCGCCATCGGCCAAATTGATTTTGAGCGTCGGTTGTCTGTGCACATCTCTACACCATAAGCTTGAGCTCACAACGCACTTGATCTGTTTGCAACTTATCACATTTTTCCCCCTTCTCTCACTCTCCTCTGTCTCTCTCACTCACTCACTCTCTCTCTCTCTTGTTCTCACTCACTCTCGCTCTCTCTCTCTCTCTCACTACCTCTCTCGCTTTCTCTAGCTCTGTTTCACTCTCTTTATCCCGATCTCCCTGTGAACTCTTCACACAGTCTGTCTGACCTGCTGCTGTGTGAATCAGACCCTTCTGTAAATCAGATTCCTCAGTAATCAGACTGCAGCACATGAACTCTGTCTCTCTTGTTCTCTTTTCATGCGACTTGCTTTGTATTTGCGTTTGAATGCCATATTCATACTGTTGTGTTTTCTTTTATCTTTCAGTCTTTTCTGTTAGCTTGTCTTAAAACCTCTAGCCTGGTTTGTGAATAGCTGCCTTTGTGAGGATTCTGTCTATGCATCTTATGTTTAAACCCCCATATAGATCTCACTCTCTTTGTAATCTGCTCTTTTCTCTCTCTTTCCTTCTCTCCCTCTCTCTATATATGCACTTCTCTCTCTCTCCTTCTTCTCTTTTCTTTGTGCCCCAACACTGATATTTCTGTACTTCTGGAGCAGCAACCTTGGAGAGAAAACATTTGCCCTACCTGTCTGTCTGTCTGTCTGTCTTTCTGTCTGTCATCCTGTCTGTCTGTCTATCTGTCTATCTGTCTATCTAGCTATCTAGCTATCTAGCTATCTATCTATCTATCTATCTAGCTATCATTTCATCTGTCACTTTGCCTTCATGCCATAATCTTTGCGCAGTTTCCTCCGCTGTTCTGGGGGGGGGGTAGGTTTGGAGAACCTGTGTGTTGTGGCAGAGCTGGTGAAAGAAGGAGGCGATGTAGAAGGACTGTGTGTGGAGTGTAGGTGGGCGAAGAAGTACGAGAGAGGAGAGGGAGCGTGAGGACGAGAGGGAGGGCAGAAGGGAGAGACGGGGGGAGAGGAAGAGGCTCCGGTACATCATTATCGCCCCCCCCTTCTGGCTCTTTTCCCTTTATTTATTTATTTTTTCATCTGTCATAAAATAGAGGTAGAGAGAGGAGAAGGGAGGGAGGGAGAAAGAGAGGGAGTGGGTGAGGGGGAGAGGGAGAGAGAGAGAGAGAGAGAGAGGGAGAGAGAAAGGGAGGACGTAGATGCGTATCTGAGCACCGTTCAGTGCTGGGGCGTCAGCGTCTGTGCGCGCCTCGCCCGTCGCCCTGGTAGGGACTGGTCTGAGCGCAGTGCTTGTTGTCTCGCGCGCGTGCGGGCGAAGCTCTGTGGTGGAGCTGACCCAGGATCAGTCATGTCCGTGCTGAAAAGGAGCAGGCACAGCAAGCGCTCCTCCGAGTCCATCTACGACATGCTGCACCTGGTGAGGAAGACTTGCTTTCATCTCTTTAGGTTTTTCTGGTTCTGTCTCTCTGTATCCATCGTTCCTTCTCTTTTTGTCTCCATTTTTGGGTGTGTTTGTGTGTATTGTGTACATCACATTATTTTGGCCTTTGCTTTGTAAAGGGCCCCACCCCAGTAAACTTTGTGTGTGTGTGTGTGTGTGTGTGTGCGCGCGTCAGCTAGACATTCAGTGTGTTGTTTGTGTCTGCTGTTATTTCTTGTTTCCGTATAATTTATAATCTAAAATTTAAGGATGAGAGGTGCATTTACAGCTTTCAGTTTTGTGTGTGTGTGTGTAATTTGATCTTTTTTATTAAAGGTAGTTTGTAGTCTACTCGGTGCTCCAGGCATAATTCAGTAGCATTGAACACAAGCGTGGAGTGCCTGAAGGGTGAGCCTGTGGGTCTAACAGCCTCTCAGGCGGCTAATAGACAACACCCACAATTTGTCCTTTCCTTTGTTTTAGGTGCATTCATGCAAATGCGACGTTTGGGGAAATTAGGGTTGAAGTGAACCTTTGCTGGAGTGCAGATCTTCATTTGCGGCTCGGTCCTAAACTTTGAAGGGCTGGTAGACCTCCGGGTTAGGGGTTGGAGCTAAACTCTGCAAAGGTAGTAGATCTCTGGGTTACGGCTTAGAGCTAAACTTTGCAAAGGTAATAGATCTCTGGCTTAGGGCTTAGAGCTAAACTCTGCAAAGGTAGAAGGGTAGTAGGGGGCAGTAGAGCAGGGGTAGAAGAGCAGGGGTAGTAGGGCAGGGGTAGTAGAGCAGGAACTCTACTCTAGGAGCAGGGATGGAATTAAACATGGGGAGAGGGCTCTCCTGGGCTGTGCACTCTGACGTCTGCAGAAGGTGTTTCTGATGTTCTGTAACTCCATTCTACTTCCTGTTGGGTTTTATCCCCACCCAAACGCACCCTGCTCTACTCATCGAGCCACGAGACGTGTGTCTTGGAGCAGAAGGAACTCTAACATGTGGTGCGTAAGTGGCCGGCGAGCTCCCAGAAGCAGAACCAGAGGTGTGAAAGCTGTGTTTGTTCATAGCATATGATCCAAATGTAGGTTTGAGTGCAAAGAGCCTTATCTCACACACACACCCACTGTTCAGAAGGCACACTGCAGGGAACAGGACTCTGTGTGTGTGTGTGTGTGTGTGTGTGTGTGTGTGTGTGTGTGTGTGTGTGTGCGTGGGATGACTTGAAAGTGATTTGTGGTTTTGTTTATGTACAGGCTGAAACAGGTTGTTTTTGTTTATCCAGAAGGAAACGGTTGTTAAGAGAAATGGACATTTCCTCCATGCAAAAAAGCCTCCATCAAAATGAGAAGAATATGAGATTTGATCAGTTAAAGCTTTAATAAATGACTGCCTACATCAGCCAAGATTAACTTTGCTGGAATGGAGTATTTACATGTGAACATGACCAAATGTCAGCAGACTTTTCTGCTATGAAATAATTAGTTGTTTCTGTCAAGTGTGGTGTGTGTTATGCAGGTTATGCAGCCTCAGATGTAAAAACAGCATTTGGGCCGATCTTTCTGTCTGACAAAGCAAAGGACATTTAACCAGCTATCGCATACTATTTTTTTGTGTGTGTGTGTGCGTGTGTGTGTTCAGTAGCCTTGATCTTGTCTTTATAAGATTTCTGGTCTCAGTATTTTAATTGTGGCTCCTGTACTGTTGATGCTGTTGCAGGACCTAAAAGAAATAGTCTCTCTTTCTCTTCACCTCTTTCTTCTCCTCTGCCTTTCCCCTCGCTGGTCAGAAATGTGTGAGTTTTAATGCAGGCAGCTCTATTAGAAAGACAAATAGACCAGTGACTGACCAGTGACCGATCTCCTGTCGGGCCACAGGAGTGTGAGAGAAAGCAGAACGCAGTCCTGTGATGGAGCAAACAACCGCACGGGCTCTGAAGACATGTTTCAGTTGTTCTGGACTGCTCGAAGACGACACCTTAAGAGCCTCACTCTGCAACGTTCCCCTCAGGCGCTTCCAGTACAACGTGCTCCTGCTTAAGACGCATGAATTCTTTTACACGTTTCGTTCCCAAATCAAACTGTGTGATTGCTCAAAGAAAAGGCCCACAAGATACTAACTACATGTTTCGTAACCTACACTGTGCAGTGTAGCTTGTGACAAAGCGTAGGACAAAATGCAGCACACGCAGTATCTTTGGGTGAATTATAGCAGCCGTCATTTATGATTTATCATCGAACTCATTTAGGAAGTGCACCGTCTTTCCTAGAGTTCCTAAGGAAATGGTGCGTCTTCTTGTGTGATTCTGTGGGTGACCCAGTCCATGTGCCCCCCCCCAGACTGTAGTTCAGATCTCCCCGCCCTCAGAAGTGTGTCAGTAGCTCATCACTCACAGGCATGTGTGTGTGTGTGTGTGTGTGTGAGTGCTCGTGCGCAAGAGCAGCGAGAACCCACACTGGTTCACAAGGGTGTGCACCTGCTCACGAGACCATCGTAAGTCTTTAAGAAGTTTGGCTGCAGCGGTTGTGCTACTTCCTGAATTAGAGCCATTTGTGTAGTGCGCAGTCGGCACACGGTAGCGCGAGGAGGAGGAGGAGGACGCAGGGAATGTGAGGGCTGCCGCGCCGACTCCAGAGCCGCTGCCGTCCCTGTCCGGAGAAGCCGAGAGAAGTTCAGCGTGAAGCTGACATTTGCCTGCAGTTCCACTCAGAACATCCAGTCCCCTGCTACGTAACCGGCCGGTCGCTAGGGACGGTGGGGAGGAAGGGGGGTGAGAGAGAGTGAGAGAGTGAGAGAGAAATGCTGTGAACTGTGAACTAATATCTTATAACAACCCATCCATCATGGGAGGTGTGAGGGGGGTCATGTGTGAGAGAGAGTGTGCGTGCGTGTGTGATTGTGTAAGCATGTTTGTGTGCACGTCAGGACCTATGTGTATGCGTGTGGACGTATGAACACGTCTGTTTGTGTGCCTGTGCGTGTCTGTGAGCGAGAGTGTGTGTGCGCGTGTGTTTGTGGGGGGGTGAGGGTGGGAGTGTGTGTGTGTGTGTGTGTGTGTGTGTGTGTGTGATGGATTCTGCTCTTCATCAGTCTGTCAGCATAAAAGCATGGCCGACACTTTCCCATGCGCCATGACGGCCGTCTCCATGACGACCGGTCGGAAGGACAGGTGCTCATATTTTGGTTTGGAGGAAAGGAAGCTAGAACACCAGCCAGCTGTCAGATAAGAAGAAGAAGAAGAGAGAGAGACACACACAAAGAGAGACAGAAAGAGAGAGAGGGAGAGACAGAGAGAGAGAGAGAGAGAGAGGGAGAAACACAGAGAGAGAATACATGGTTTTCATATTAAGAAGTTTATACCTGAACAATTATTTCTGTTGTTTCATTAATTTAGTGTTCTGACAAAATAACCGTAGACAGACAGAGAGAGCTGTTTACAGAGGGACAGGAAGGGAGACAGGAGTAAAGAGCAGGAGACATTCACCGACACCAAATATATCAAATGAGTTCAAGGGAGTTTTTAGGTCTCTCTCTCTCTCTCTCTCCTGCCATCATGTGTCAGCTGTGTTAACTTGCAGAGCAGATGAGCTCTGTGAGAGCTGGAGCCATTCACACTCCTCTGATCGCTCTGTCACTCTGTTTCTTTACCCTTCTGCTTCTTTCTCTCACTGTCTTTCACACCTTTCTTCAATCTCTCTGTTCATCCCTCTCTCTCCCTCTCTCCCTCCTCTCCCTTTCTCTCTATTGCTCTCTCTTCCTCTTTCTTATTCTCTCCCTCTCTCTCCCTCACTCTCTCTCCCTCTGTTTCTCTCTCTCCCCCTCTCTCTCTCTCACTCACTTTCTCTCCCTCTGTCTCTCTCTCTCCCTTTCTCTCTCCCTCACTCACTCTCTCTCTCTCTCTCTCTCTCTCTCCAGAGCACAGAGCAGGTAGCTGCCTTCTGCCGCAGCCTCCACGAGATGAATCCTTCATCGGAAGCTGTCTCTTCCTCTTCCTCTTCCTCTGGAATGGAGTCTTCCTCGCTCCCGCTGAATGCCGCTACCCCCCGGCAGCTCTCCGACGCCGACAAACTGCGAAAGGTCATCTGTGAACTTGTGGAGACTGAACGCACCTATGTCAAAGTTAGTAATGCT
Organism: Brachyhypopomus occidentalis; assembly: GCA_020368025.1. Lineage (NCBI taxonomy): Eukaryota > Metazoa > Chordata > Actinopteri > Gymnotiformes > Hypopomidae > Brachyhypopomus > Brachyhypopomus occidentalis. Next base: position 4,664,147 of record JAGXOD010000018.1, read on the forward strand.
CCATGTGTCTCGTTATAAGCGGCGTAAATTGTCATGTCAGGATTAGCTATACGTTGAAGACCAGAAGCCAAAGCACTACTGCACATATGTGTATTATTCTGCACCCATGACTCCGCCTCCCCCGAGAACTAACACCTGCCACTCATTTATTGCTCATTACCTGCTTGTGCTTCTTGTCTCTTAATGCATGTAGACATACTTCCTGTGCATTAACGCATGTATAAATGCTTCCTGCTCATTAATGCAGGTATAAGTACTTCCTGTTCATTACTGCATGTGCTAAATACTGTATGTGCTAATTTGTCATGTGTTGCTAATGTGTTGCTAATGTTAGCATCGTCTTGCCTGAAGTAGCATATACTTTTTGCATCATTGCGTTTTTGAGCTTCCATCATTTGTGTTTGCGTGTATTAGCTGTGCTAATAAAAATTCAGCTCACGCACCACGGCCGACATTCTGGGCTTTACGGTTTTACAGATTTAACAGTTGATGTCGAGCTTTTGGAAGAGTGCGGCGTTGCTGGTCGTTGGCATGCGGCCGCTGTTCTCAGAGGCTGTTCTCAGAGGCTGTTCTCAGAGGCTGCCCTTGCGAGACATTCAGTCGTTCGTTTAAGTCACACTCTTATACAGTAGCAGCTGAGTAGGATCAGCTGAACCAGCAGAGCTTCAGCCCGTTAACACGCAAGAACCCCAGAGCAGTGCTGGTCCTACCTGCCCGTCCTACCTGCTGGTCCTACCTGCCCGTCCTACCTGCTGGTCCTACCTGCCCGTCCTACCTGCTGGTCCTACCTGCCCGTCCTACTTGCCCGTCCTACCTGCCCGTCCTACCTGCTGGTCCTACCTGCCCGTCCTACCTGCCCGTCCTACCTGCCCGTCCTACCTGCCCGTCCTACCTGCTGGTCCTACCTGCCCGTCCTACCTGCTGGTCCTACCTTCCCGTCCTACCTGCCCGTCCTACCTGCCCGTCCTACCTGCCCGTCCTACCTGCCCGTCCTACCTGCCCGTCCTACCTGCTGGTCCTACCTGCCCGTCCTACCTGCCCGTCCTACCTGCCCGTCCTACCTGCTCGTCTTCTTTTGCTCAGTGGGGGATGTAGCTTCAGGAACCAACCAAGCCAAAATAGCAAAACACCTCTAGCTATCCTCAAACCCGAGCAGCAACACGGGGCGTAGTGTCTAGATCAGAGGCACAGTGGCAGTAACATCAGTTGGGGTCAAACACTTGACTTTTAAAGCCATAGCTTTGTGACTTACAGAGTATAATATTTCTATAATAAACACTGAGTTTACATAAGAGGGTTTTGCAAAATTATCGATTTCTGAAGGACGCATGATATTGGCATTAGCAGTGCCAGTAAAGGCCATGGTTTGCTTTGGGTTACACTGCTGTGAATGACCAAGAGTTGTGAGGGTGACTTCATATCCCTCATTCCAGAGAAATACAAGATTCAGTCTCTGAATCACGGGTGAGCTGTGCTTAGAGATTTAATCATACACACTCTAAATGAGAGTGTGTCTGTTAATGGATGTGTACTTTGACTGTACTGGTGCTTTAAGTCCTATGTGAAAGGTTTCACTCTGCTACAAGTTTACATGATCATTGTTATGATTACAGACTGGACTAATTTTTGGTGGATTCTCATGATAAATGCTGTGTGTGTGTGTGTGTGTGTGTTTCCTTCTCATTGTCAGGATCTGAACTGTCTGATTGGAAGATATTTGACTCCTCTGCAGAAAGAGAGTTTCCTCACCCAGGATGAAGTAAGTCCTCACACTCACAGTCTAAGCGACACACTCGCACGGCTGCAGTGTGATTTCATAATCACACAGTAGGACTGGGGAAAGAAACACACACACACACACACACACGCATGCTCTTTCTCTCACATACCCACATATGCACACAAAGTCTAGGGGTGTGTGTATGTGGGGAGAGACTATGTACTCAGGAGACTGTGTGTGGCTGAGGGGGGCGGGGGGGGGAGTGATGTTCTATATTGAGCAGGATTGTGTGGGATTAGACTGGCAGTAAAACATGGACGTGTCCATTACTGTAACACACATATCTGGCATTGCACCAGCCCTCGCTGTAAATCAGACCAACACACACACACACACACGCTTCCCCAGCATATATGTTCTATAAATCATAATGACAATTTAATGCCAATGGGAATGTATAAGTTATAGCCTCTCTACATATCAGACATAATTGCCCCAAGAGAGCACAAACTGAAACATGTTATAAATAAGATGTAACGTGTAATATTTTATTACATTGTATTACACTGTAAGTGTAAGAGAGAGAGAGAGAGAGAGAGAGAGAGAGAGAGAGAGAATATCAGGGAGGAGATGCAGGCTGCTTTCTGAAGTGTTTTTTCTCCTGTGGGAGGAGCCTATGGGGAGGACTCGTGACTTTCTTTGCCCTTCCTGCCTACAGCACTGATGTGGCTCCTGCATCCAGAGAAACTGCAGGCTGATAGCAGCCGTGTGAGAGCCAAGCTCTCTCATGCACTCGCATAAACAGCATGAACATGAAGGTGCAACTTAACGACCAGCTAAACTCTAGCTAACCAGGGCTCACCCGTGCGGAGAGGAGTGCTGAAGGGAGCCGGTCCTCTCGGCTGTATGAATCCTGGATTTGTTCCACATGGTTTATAATTCTTAATGCTTCTCCATCTCTGTTGGATGTGCGACGGTGTCTATTTTCAGCCGCGTATTAGACTTTCCTCTGAACTGTTTTGTAAAATGCAGCTGATTGCTGTTATTCATAACCGTGTTTGTCTTAATGGTGTGTGTGTTTGTGTGTGTGTGTGTGTGCGCATCTGTACGTCAGCTGGACGTTTTGTTTGGGAATCTGCCCGAGATGGTGGAGTTTCAGGTGGAGTTCCTGCGCACGTTGGAGGATGGGACTCGTCTGGTGCCCGATTTGGACAAGCTGGAGAGGGTGGAGCAGTTCAAGGTGAGGGAGCAAGGACCCAAACACTGTCCCTCTGCTCCGCCCACCACCTACAGCCCTCAGTTACACCACCCTAATGACTCCACAAACACTGTCCCTCTGCTCCGCCCACCACCTACAGCCCTCAGTTACACCACCCTACTGACTCCCCAAACACTGTCACTCTGCTCCGCCCACCAGCTACAGCCCTCAGTTACACCACCCTACTGACTCCCCAAACACTGTCCCTCTGCTCCACCCACCACCTACAGCCCTCTGTACATCAGGGCTATAGTTTACTAGAGAATTTAGCACATGCTAGTCAGATGCTGCCTTGGTTTGGTCTGTTAAAGCCATGGCTGATGTCTAAACCGTGTTCTCTTGGTTGAATAAATGAATCTGTTGGAAGGCAGTTATGTGCTTGGTTTTCTTCTTTACCTCCTCTAGCACTCTCACCCACCTGGCACTCTGCTTCTGTCTATCTGTAAACTCATCTGTCATCCCCTCATCTGCAGAAAATCCTCTTCTCCCTGGGAGGCTCCTTCCTGTACTACGCCGACCGCTTTAAGATCTACAGCGCCTTCTGCGCCAGCCATACCAAAGTGCCCAAAGTGTTAGTGAAAGGTAACAGTCTCTCTCTCACTCTCTCTCTATCTCTCCATCCCTCCCTTCTCTCCCAAATGTATATTCTGAAGTGGGTTAAAAGATTTAGCTTACCACAGTGCCAAAACAGACATTTCTTCACCAACCCCTCCCCCCCACATACACACACACACACACACATATTCCATGGCATGTTTACCTGCGACCACATGCGTGTGTGTGTTCCACAGCGAAGACGGACCCGGACTTCAAGGCGTTTCTGGATGAGAGGAACCCCAAACATCAGCACTCGTCCACGCTGGAGTCATACCTGATCAAACCCATCCAGAGAGTGCTGAAATACCCGCTCCTCCTGAGAGAGCTCTACACACTCACCGACCCTGACAGCGAGGAGCACTATCACCTGGACGGTAACACTGCGCTCGTGTGTGTGTGTGTGTGTGTGAGAGCAATGCCGTCTGTCTTTGTCATTGTGTGCTTCTTTGTGTATTTGTTATTGCTGTTGGCTTTGTGTGTTCCTGTACTTTGGTACTTATGTGTGTGTGTGTGTGTGTGTGTGTGTGTAGTTGCAGTGAAAGCCATGAACAAAGTAGCCAGCCACATTAATGAGATGCAGAAACTTCATGAAGAGTTTGGTGCTGTGTTTGACCAGCTCATTGCTGACCAGACTGGAGACAAGAAAGAGGTGCCCGATACCAACTCCCCCTCACTCATACACACAGATACACACGTGAAGCCATAGCCATACCTGAATCCATAGCTGTTACAGATGGTCAGAGTTATCAATAGCAGGTTATCAAAGTGTGTGTGTGCATGCAAATGAATAATAAACTCACCTGTGATTGTTTATGATGGTATTGTTATTGGGTGCAGGTGGCTGACTTGTCTATGGGGGACCTGCTACTACACACAACGGTCACCTGGCTCAACCCCCCCTCCTCTCTGGGCAAGTGGAAGAGGGAGCCCCAGCTTGCCACCTTTGGTATGCCCCTTAGCCCCTCCCACACCCTGACATGCCCCTCCTGAACCTTCAGGATTCTGGCCTCACATTGACCCTTGTCTCTTACCCATCCGTTAATGCAGTGATGGTGTTTGACACTCAGCTTTGCTCTGTGTTACAGTGTTCAAGACTGCTGTGGTGTTTGTATGCAAGGACTGTTCCAAGCAGAAGAAGAAAATGGTGAGAATGATTCCTGTCTCTCTCTCTCTCTCTCTCTTTCTCTCTGTCCCCCTCTTTCTGACATGAAATAAAATAAAAATTCTAAATCATTACAAATTGACAATTTTACTGTCATGATTTAATCTTCATTTACAATAAGTAACAGCTTTCTCTCTCTTCCTCTACATCTCTCTGGCTGTGTCTCTCTGGCTGTCTCTCTCTCTCCTCTACATCTCTCTGGCCATGTCTCTCTTCCTCTACGTCTCTCTGGCCGTGTCTCCCTCCTTCTCTCTCCCAGGGAGGGTCACATCGTGCTTCTATCTCTGGTGAGGAGAAGGACCCGTTCCGATTCCGTCACATGATCTCCACCGATGCCCTCCAGGTTCGAGCCATGACAGTAGCAGGTAAGGAAGAGTAAACACACTGTGTATACACACACACAATAGTTTCTGGAAATCTAGTGATTGTGTTTATATATATATATATATATATATATATATATATATATATATATATATATATATATAAATTATATTTTTTCTGTCTGTCTTTTATGTCTGCAGAAGGTGACAGCGCTGCAGTTTGTGAGATCATCCATGTGAAATCAGAGTCAGAAGGAAGACCCGAGAGAGTGTTTCACCTGTGCAGCAGGTCAGCACACCTCAACCACACTACAATACATATGTCAGGGTCTGGCTCCAGGGCTGCACCATCTGCCGCCACTGGGGGGAGCTCGCGAGCCAGCTCTCGTCGCCGCAATCAGCGGTGATGACCTGCACCTGTCTTTCTTTCCACTTAAGGAAGACGGATGCAGCGTCTCACCGCTGAGTTGTTTGTTGCCTCTTGCTGTGCGTGTGCCTTCTTTTTGGTACAGGGTTGCATATGTCGGTGTGTCGTCACAACGTTTTCTCTCTCTCGCTTCCTGTTCATTAAAGTACCTCCATTTCTGCGCCGCTTTGCTGTTCCTTTCCTTTGTTGGTTGTTTTTGTGAAGGGTTTTTTCCCCTACCGTGTACGGTGTTTTTCTTTTATCTCTTTTCCCGCGTCGTTTTGGCGGAGGTTTTAGTTTCCCATTTATTTTTGTGATTTGGCACGTGGATTCGCCCCGTTTATGTTTGAACCCCCGCGGTGCTTAGACGGTTCTAACCACCGCGTTACAACAAACACACCTGCGCCTCACACAGATACACGCCACCGACACATTCAAACACACCAACAGCAAACGCACTTCTGACAATTCTGACATGTGCACATAAAAAATTGAAAACAAAATTATTGCACACATGTAAATCCTAGTAGGCAACTGTTAACGTGTAAACTGAATGGGATTCATCCGTGTCATGAATCAGACCTGGAGTAGTTTATGTTCATTCAGGTCGGCCAGAACTGTTTGTATGCATAATGATGAGTATGAATCACCATGCTCAAACATTATAGCCATACACTTCATATATTTCAGTATACACAACACCTTATTCAAACCAAAATTTAAAACACATTTAAGCAGAACGTTATTCTTAATTGTAATGAATATTTAACTGTCTGTGAATGAACAGGTGTGTCCTGTAAGTCACTTTACTGTCTGTAAAGGTTTGTCCTGTAAGTCACTTTACTGTCACTTTACTGTCCTCCTGATTTTGCTCGACCCTGCAGTTCCCCAGAGAGCAAGAAGGACTTCTTGAAGGCAGTGCACTCCATTCTGCGGGACAAACAAAGGCGGCAGCTGCTGAAGACGGAGAGTCTGCCGCCCAGCCAGCAGTACATGCCATTTGGAGGGAAGCGTCTGAGCGCTCTGAAGGGAGCCCGGCCCACCATGAACCGAGCAGGTAGCCGCGACCTCACAGAACCACCTGCTGGCTCAACCCCACTGATTTGAACTTCTAAAATGCTCTACTCACCTCACCTGATAACCATAGGCTCACCTTCCGATCATACCGCAGACTGTCACATATTATTTGCCAGTGAATAATATATTATGTCTTCTTTTGCTTATGTAATTGTTTCTGTTTTACTCTGTGTTGATATGTTGGTAACACATCGTGTTTGCATGTAGCTTCTGCCCCCACGCGCATGTTGGGCCGTCGCAAGTTGGTGCGAAACCGTTTCACCATCGACACGGACATCGTGTTTGACGCGGACGCCGATGCGGATGGTGACTCGCTGGACTCCCAGCATGCTCTGCAACCGGGTGACACGGACCGCTGGGTGGAGGAGCAGTTCGACCTGCGGCGCTACGAGGAGCATGAGCAGGTGAAAGAGACGGACATCCTCAGCGACGAGGAAGAGGAAGGTGATGACGAAGACCTTAGCCAGTCAGCGCTGAGCCCCACCACCGAACAGGATCTGGAGGGGCCCCTCTCCGCAATGTCACTGGAGGGAGACACGGCAGGAGAAAAAACAGATGAGGAGGGGCAAACCAAAACTGAAGGCAGGGAATGCAAATCCCAGCATGCTCTGAGGCTCTCTCATCTGGGAAAGCAGTGTGCCATGTCTGTGGCCAGCGTGGATGAGCTGGCTGTGCCCAGTGATGAGGTCATCTGGGTGCGACGGGATGAGAACAGTCCTGAGAACAGTCCTGACAGTGATACACAGGACGCGTCACAGAGCTGAAGAGCAGCATGATGAAGTAAAACTACTGATCCTGGATCAGCCACGTCTGCTGCCCGCCAGCCCTCCTACGGGAGCCCAGCTTTCTTGCACAGTTCATGGCCAGCACCACACTGCAACGAGTGATATGTCAGAAAGTGAAAATATGTCCCTAAGACAGACACATCTTTTGTTTTGCTTTAACAAACCTGATTCAGCCAATTAAAATCTTCAGACGACTTCAGGAGTGGCGGTGACTTGGAACTAAACACTTCCTGGGTCACCAGGAAGTAGTCAGGCATTAGAATGAGTAGGGATCACAAACCCTATTCAATATCAAACCCAATGCTATATCCTGAGAGATATGAAGCAGGTGACCCCTGGAGAGAGTAGAGAGCAAACGTTCAACTGTTGTCCTTTTGATTTCTGCCTGTTCTGAGTAGCCATATTTCAGAATGCAACCCAATCGGAATCGGATAACATTTGAAAGACTTTTCTGCAGTGAACTGAAGGGACTGTGTGATCAGTGATGTACAGGCCACTGCAGACTCGCACACACAAACACACTCAACCACTCACCCACATAACGTAGGTTGCGGTGTTTACAATCATTTAACTGTATGTAACAGGTTGAAAAACACACCCAGCTGTATGATACGGTGCTTTTCCACCACAGACATCAGCAGATCATAGAAATCTGATCTCCACAAGCACTGTTTTCAGTCATACACATTGGGGAGCACCTTGCAGTATGATCAGGAGAATTTAATCAGATATTAACTTTGCACATTCCCTATGGCAACAGTGCCGTGCAACCTGGAATGCCAATTGCTGCCAAATCAGTTTTTTTTTCACTTTTTGTTCTTTTTGTTTATTTCTGAATAATAAGCATCTGGAAGTTGTATTATAAAAGGGTCTTTGTTTATTTATGCCCTTCTGAAGTACACAGTAAGAATTAGTATGGTAAATATTACATGAGTTAAAGTAAGCTAAATATTGTCATAAAGATGTGTACAATGTTGTTTTAAGAGCAGCCTTTTTGGTTGTATATATTTTCATTTTTTAAGTTAATGTTTTTAAAGGATTCAAGATTAAAGAATTCAGGTTTGAAACACTCTGTACATATATTCTTACATACAAAGAGATGTATGTTGAAGGTTTAGGGGAAGAAGAGCTCCTCAGATGGCACATTAGTTTAGACATGTCGCTTTTCTGCCATTTAACACAAAACATCCGGAGAAAGGATAAAAACAAAAGAAATAAAAACAAGAGAGCTGTGATGATTATGGTGATGATGAATATGATGATGATGAATAGCAGTTGTAGGTTGTAGAACAATTTGGGGCTACGAATTCTTAAAGCAGATGTAGCTATCTGCCTTTGGTCAAGAGCCAGATACGGTTCTCTTGATCAAGGAAAAAAAGACTAAACTGTATAGCACAGTAGCCCTTGAGTTGTGATAAAGGCCTTTCTTTGCCATTTAAGCCCTACCTCCTACACGTTTGGATCATCAGTGGAAGGCAATGGAATATTTTGTGTCTCATTTTCACATGCAATAAGGACACAATTCTTAAATAGAATAATTGTAGAATTTATTTTGTGCTGTTTTGTTTTATGGTTATTAATGGTTCAGTTACCCCCGACAAATCCTGTTTTACTTGAATTTTTCATTGTTAGCAAAGGCAATAGTGTTGAGAGTAACAAAACAGTGAAACACATGTTCTTTTTTGATTAATTGTAATAGCCACTGCTTTTATCTGGTTGAAATGCACTCCCATCACAATGCTTCTCCACTAAGACTCACTTCAGTGCACACCTTGATCCAGAGGGTCTGAAGTTTGTCCGCAGGGGCCCAAAGCCAATCCACATTTTAGATCTGTTCCAGCTGCCATCACTAACACACACACACACACACACACACACACACACACACACACACACACACCTCCTGTTCAGTGATTCTTGATTAAGGAGTCATAGGAGAACAAGAATTTGAGCTGGAGATTACCAAAAATATGGACTGGACAGGGATCCCTAAGGACCAAATTTAGCCCCTGGTCATAAACCTGTACAATAGATAAATGGAGTCATTGTTGTACTTCTTATTATTCTATTTTTTCTTTTTCTACATACAGTTTTTTTCACATTACTAAAATCCAAATTTGCTGAATGCAATCAAAAGGAGCAAATGAAAATTGGAAAATATTTTAGATGGATGTACTGCAGAATTACTTACAAAGTGTTCATTGTGCTACAGAGTTAAATTTTATTTTGTAAATAGAGCTGTGTATTAATATTATATAAAATAAATTGGTTTCATAAATATCCACAAAACTGACTGGTGTAGTTGACTGTTACATTGTTTTGTTTTTTGTTAATTTTTGTTATTTTATGTTATATTTTAATTAGTGTATAAGTGTGTGAATCACAGTTTACCGCCACCAGTCCACAGGGCTATCGAAAAAGAAAAAAGACAAAAATATACGTGGACTATGTCACGCTGTTCACTAGTTAGCCAAGCTAGCACAACAACTATTTTCCATGTTTCAAGCCTGGCACACGTTTTAATGGCCAAAGTGGACGTGCTACTTAATGATAGCCCAATACCAAGTGACCCACATAGAGTTTGTCCCATTTCCATCAGCAGTGTTTGACTTGGATATCCTCAAACTATCCCATCTATCTAATATTTGAGCCTCCATCTGAGCCTAATATCTGAGCCTCCATCTAAATGGGCGAATCATATTAACATATTTCACGTTTTATCCCAACTACATAATGCTACAGTCGTATTTGCCACGGGTTGTTTTTACTGTTTTTTATCTTACTCGGTAGAAATGGTAAGAGCAAACCGAAGCTTCCCTTCTTATCTTTATTTTACCAAGCAAAACCAAGTAGACAGTGGGGGTTTTAGTAAACTATTCAGGACTGGTATGTGAGTTTGCGCTGTGTTGGCAGTTCAGTGAACGGGATGGTTGGTAAACAGTAGAAATATCAGCTCACAGTAGTGGAAACTATCTGTAGGGCTTAAAATGGGAATTGGTGTAAATACATTTCCTAATTATCTGTCGTACGATCATACCAAGCACTAATTTCCCCCTTTCTAGTTGAGAGGAAAGGAGAGGAAACAAGATGAGCACACAGGATGTGAGTTTAACTGAATGACTGTTCAGCGTTTTAAAAAATATCAGTAAATCTACCTTGATGAATTGTTTCTTTGGTAGGAGGACATTTAAGGATTTATGTGTGAGATTTGTGTGGAGAGTGTAAATGGAACCAGTGGTTGGAACAGTAAAACAACAAACAAACAAAGAAAAGATTAAGATAGCAACATTAGTCAATTGTGATTTTCACCCCAATTGAAATTTGTCCTCCACATTTACCCATCTGTGCAGTCAGAACACACACACACACACACACACACACTAGTGACCACTAGGGGGCTGTGGTGCACACGTGCCCAGAGCGGTGGGCAGCCCTAGCCCTAGCCCGGGGAGCAGTTGGGGTTAGGTGCCTTGCTCAAGGGCACCTCAGTCATGGCCTTAGGCCTGGGAATCGAACCCAAGATCCTCCGGTCACAAGACCGGTTCCCTTTCTGGGAACAATAGTCCTTCTGTATGCTTCTTCAGGCAGTACTGTACTCTAATATATTCCTTTTAATGATTAATTTCAGTGAGCACCTGTAAAGGCAACCCATTTGTATACAAGCAAATTGGAATAAATTACATATGATTAATTGGATGAAGCATTACATTAACAGGGAAAAATGTCTGTGCTTTGCTTATAGTAAGTTCACACTGAAATTTTAAATGTTTTCAGTTTTATTTATTTATTTGATAAAACAGCAGTTAATCAATTACATATCTTAATCAATTACATATCTTCACAGAATGTGTGGTCCCAGGGAATCGATGCAAGGTGCTAGTAACACCATGATCTTGCTACCATGTTCTGTGTGCTTTACCATGTGATGTAACATCATATTGAATTAAAACAAGGAAAGTTTATTCTGGAGATGGAAAAATCAAGCCCATAACAAGATGCTGGACTGAGTCCTGAACCTTTAGCTGCCCTGGAAATGTCCCTGGTCAGTGCCAGGGGCGGCATGGTGGTTAGTGCTGTCGCCTCACAGCAAGGTGGTCTGGGTTCGATTCTCTTTCCGGTCTGCTCTGTGTGGAGTTTGCATGTTGTCCCTGTGCCTGCGTGGGTTTTCTCCGGGTACACCAGTTTCCTCCCACAGTCCAAAGACATGTGTGTTAGGTTGATTGGTCGCTCTAAATTGCCCGTGTGTGTGCGCGTGTATGTTGGTCATGTGGTGGACTGGTGACCTGCCCATGGTGTACCCAGCTTTCACCCGATGATGCTGGGATTGGCTCCAGTGACCCCGACTGGAGCCACAACTGTGCTACATCTCCCTCTGGTGGGGAGATGCATGATGTGCAGTAAATTGGCATCATCTCTTTACCGACTTATGCCTCATGTATTCAGCGCTGAGCGTCTGCAGTGACACCACCATACCAAACAGATAAAGAGAACCAGTACTTGCTATAACAGCCCAGTGCATTTCCCAAAAGCAATATCATTACTGTAATCATGTGGTAGAGGGAAGAATGTGTTCAAACTGATGTCTTACTCCAACAGGCTAATAATGCCGGTTGTGTCACCTTGCTTGGGAAACCTGCGGCATTCTCGTGATCACAACTGTGTGTGTGTATGTGTCAAGTCAAGTCAAGTCAATTTTATTTTATATAGCGCTTTTTACAACACATGTTGTCTCAAAGCAGCTTTACAAATTGTATGGGTCCAGATCCCTAATGAGCAAGCCAAAGGCGACAGTGGCAAGAAAAAAAGATGGCGGGGAAATAGGAAGAAACCTTGGGAGGACCAAGACTCAAAAGGGAACCCATCCTCCATTGGGCGGCCCGTTAGCACCAGTCCGTATTTGTGAACAAGAGGTGGTTCTACAGTTATAGCTTAAAGTTCTTGTACCCCGGCCAAGTAGTCACAGTGTGTGTGTGTGTGTTGTTACTCCAGTGACGTACATACAGACATGGGTCCGTCTCAACACAGTAATGAGGTCATGAGCAGTATAAATAACCACTGGTCAGTGTTATTGCTAATGCAGTAAAGCCCTCTGATGATTTCTGATGGGGCACTGGCTAGTCCATTTACCCAAACTCATGTTTGTGTAGAGGCTTTTACTTTTACTGCAGGAGTAGGTAAATGCCTGTTTACTGTTAACCTGGTTACACCTTGTAGGGGAGGGATACATTAAACGTTTTGTCTGTAGTAATTTACGATACTTTACAGATGGGATGGACAGAGATTAGGCTGAAAAATGAATGATTATTACTTCATGCACCCATGCACTTTCTATCATTCTATTATCGGTTTTATCTCATTATCAAATCAAGTATGACATGGACCAGCAGCACAAGATAGCCTGTATCATTTACACTGTGGCCTAAATTTGAAAACAGCCAACTCAAACATATCTTATTATACAACATACTCAGAGTGCTGAGCAGGCTTGGCTTTGATATTCTGACTAAATAATTTGTTTTGTTTCGATTGCTTCTTTTGATACCAAGCAGCACCGTTGTGCGCAGCAATAAAACAGTAACCACTAGATGGTGCTGTTCAAAACCTTTATCAAACAACAGGACGTATGTGTGATGTGTACAGATAAACGCATTTACAGGAAAGTATCAAGAAGAATGAAAGGTGAAAGAAAGAATGAAAAGGCTGAGTCATTTTGTTATATTTATATTTATATTTTTTCTTTGGCACCTGTTTCATGCAGAAACTGCATATACTGTATATAGCATATCTTCTCTTATACACACCTCCAGAAATTCACTTGCAATATACTGATTGCTGTACCTTTTCATTAGTATCCCCGGAAGCTTAATATTTTTTGTCTGTGTCTTGGTTATGCTGTCTAAAATCTCACCTTTTGCTTAGTCATGGATATTGGTGTGTTTTTAAGCCATAAGGAAAACACCACCTGCGCATATAGCCACAGAATTGCTTTTTTCTTTTCTTTTTTTTTAAATTAAACCCAATTATCTATTGAAACTTCATTTTGTGATTCACTTATAATAAAGAAATGTGGTTTCTGTTTTAAACAAATTCACCTTTCCTAATTCATAGGCTTCATAGGTCCCCCTGAGACTGGACATTTTGTTTTTCTGTCAGTACATTACAGGAAAAGGAAGAGAACTTGTGTTTACATATGAAACTTAGGATGACGATGACGTCGCTGAAGTCGGACTAGTCGGACAGGTTTTCAGGTTTCTGTTGAGGCTCCCATGCACAGCACGGACTGTAGCCACAGAATACCACAAGTGACCTATGGCATCAAAACAACATGGCAGTTGTAAGGTGTCTCTCTTTTAAACAAGCTTACAAGAACAGACACCGCCTCTCATTAGGCTCAGAGTGCATGTTGACATGGAGACTTTCATCCTACCATAATTCCAGTGTGTGCTTACCCACAATCCCTGAGTGCTTCTGGAAAACGATGATATCCACAAAATAAGATATATGAATATCTAAAATATATTTTATATAAAAATGTGATATATACATACAGTATGCTGTATAAATGTCATACAGTTGTGCTCATAAGTTTACATACCCTGGTGGAATTTGTGATTTTTAAAATATTCAGAGAATAAAAATAATGTTTTTTTTTTCTTTTTGTTTTTTTCATGTTTAGTGGTTGGGTCAAGCCATGTATTAAAAAAAATGTTGTTGCCCTTTTTAAAATCATAATGACAACAAACACTACCCAAATGACCCTGATCAAGCATTTACATACCCTGGAAGCTTTGGCATGATAGCATACACCTAAGTTGACACACACAGGTTTAAATGGCTACTAAAGATAACCATCCTCACCTGTGATCTATTTGCTTTTCAGTCAGTGTTTGTGCATAAAGAGTCAGTAAGTTTTCCATGTACGCGTTTGGTGTTCCATGTACGCGCTGCCTGCTAGAATCTTGTACTCTGCTATTATGTGCTGGTATCTTTCCACAGCCTGCATCTGGGATCCTACATGGTGTGGTAGATCCCAGACTGTTGATCTGTTGATCCCAGACTCTGCCATGACTACTGCCCTGGTGCAGTCTCTTAATCCAGCCTTTTCCAGCCTTTGGTGGGATTTCTCTATATCAGGCACTTCCACTATTTGCCGGTGGTACATACACTGTAAAAAGTAAAACACTGCTGTCGTTCATTTAAAGTGTTGTTAGATTATTTCCTTGAATGCAAGTAATTAATTTATACCTACAGTTTGACATTGATACATTATAGAAAGTCAGATGGACATAAAATTGAAATTATTAATTTCATTAACCCATTTTGCGCATTCTTTAAAACGTCTCCATACACTCTTCAGTACACACTAATGAACCTGGTCGCTTATTTTCACCATCCAAAAAACGAAGAAGGACATTCCCGCGAAAACTCTGCAGCAATCAGAGGGGGTTCAATCTTCAGGTGGCACTGCTGAGCAGACTACATGGAAAACACTCGTACTGGTAAATAAAATAAATAAACCTTCTAGCTAGCTATATTGTTAATGTTAGTTTAAGTAACATTACCTGCTCTTGGCCAGCCTATTTTTGGCGTGAATTGTTGTTAGACTAGCTAACTAACTACCTAAAGCACGCATACAGTTAACTAAATTGGTAAACTTACTGAAATAATTTATTTTCTCTACTAGCTAACAATGTTCTCACAAATCAATCCGATAGTGTCCACAACGAACATCTCAAATAATTTTTCGAAAATAAAAAATCAAATAAATTTTCGAAAAGTTCTGCTTTGCCTTTTATATATGTTTGTTTACCATATATATATATGGTTTATTTGTGTTTCATTTTTGCTTTTAATTTTGTTCCTACACTTTTGACATGGTGTTGCATGTTACACATAATGCCTGCATGTTCATTGTGATATTTAAATGTCTGCTAAGGTTCCCAGACTATTGCTCTGAGGCTTGCTATCTATGGAGACAGTTACAATTGGAATTTTGTATATTTGTTATTTTTATATTGCCAGTTCTTTGGATTTGCTATCTAGAAACTCCTGTATTTGTCTCTTGTCATTGCTATTAAAGCAATTTAGAAGTTCAGTGCTAAACACAAATGTGTTCTAAAGCTATTTGTACTGAGTGGTCATTAGTCAATGTACATGTAAAGCATTTTTTATAGTTAATTTGCTATATAATTTTAAGTAGTGACAGCTTTTTTTTATATATATATATATAGCCAAGCCTCCTTCCACTTAGTGTCCAGTCTCAGAGTGCTGGATTTGGGATGAAACCCTCTGTGCATTATGGGGAGTTTCCTTGTCTTGATGCTAGTGGCCTGTTTCCTCCTTAGTATCCACACACGTTTCAGAGGCCCTTCATCAGCTGCGCAAGCAAAGTGCTTCTGTGTTACTAGGAGGAGGAACCAGTTTCTAGATTAAAAAGTAGTTAAAAAAGTTTAAAACAGGTGGGGTTGTTGACAGTAAAATTAAAATACTGTAGATATCATAAGGAAGAAATACCAATGATCTTTCAAGTAACCAAAACAACATATAGAAGATAGATGCATAAAAAATGACCGCAAAGTAACAGCAAAACATCTTCACTAGTTCTGTCCTAGCCTCCCTCTCAGTTCTACTTCATATTGTTTTGATCTAGTGTTATTGTTTAAACAGTGTTTGCACACTACTGACCCATGAAAAGTGACCATAGGTCAACCATTAGGTCCCACAGGCACTCACACATGCTAGAAGGCGGCATTGATTTGCGGTGCTGAATAACAGAAGGGTATTTGTGTTGGAGACAGGACAGAGCCAACGTGAGCATTGTGGTGTGATAGCCCTGTCTTTGTAAGAGACCAAAGATGTTTCTAAAAAGGGGCCAGAGGAACTTCTCCTAAGGTGGCTACTGATCACTCCCAGGATCGGTAGCCAAGAAAGGAATGAACTAACCGTCCAGGATCAATACAACTTTGAACTGCATTAACTTTCCAGGTTTAACAGTCAGTATCCTCAAATCCTGGAAAGCCGTGGTGTTTCATCCCCAACACAACTGACTCAACACACCAGTCCATCGAGTTGAATCGGGTGAGCAGAAAAGCCATTAAGCTGGAGTATTATGGGCTGGCTGTTCCCGTGGAGAACCCTGCTCTACCTGCTCTCAATGCCTTTCTCAGTGCTGTAAAAGTTTCTCTTTCTATGAAGGGAGTGTGGCCTGACAGTCATACACTACACAGACTCATCTACAGTCGGGTTTCAGTCCACACCACTGTAACGCATGGCTGTAATAATGCCCTTCTACTTCCTTATTAAATGTTTGCTGTGATGTTCGTCTGCCTTGTCCGCTGCCAGTCCATATTTTTGGCAGTGTCATGATCATGGAGACACACAAGCATTAACTATGCGCCTTGATGAACGTCTTCAGCATGTGAGCAGACATTCTTGCAAAAACGAAGGCTTTCACTACCACGTTTATGAAACAACGGCTTCACTGTTGCTTGGTTGCATGCGTTTGCTTCATCACACCTGAAAACAACCTCACATACAACCAAAGACAAATATATGCATAAACAAACTTCAGTCTGTAGGCTGCTCTTTAAAAAAATTGAGCTCTGTTGGTGAAGATGAGAGATCTTTTATAAGAAACTAACTTTGCTTTTCATAAGCACTATTCCCCCAAACATATTCATTTTAGGCAGATGCTATTGGCATCTGAGCATAAACAGCAACGTATACTAGTTGTATACTAGCAATGTATCAAGGCCCCTGTTGAACTGGTGTGCTGATGGCATGCAAGTATATGCGACATGCTAAATTATTTCAGAACTGTGTAAACCTACCTGTTGACTGCAGATGAATACCAGTATTTATATTTTCGAGTTCCGTATGGACATTTTGATTATTTTTGCCATGACTGTGCATCAACGGGTTAAAGTTCACCCTCCTACAATTTATCACGTCTGTCTTATTTATCAGCTTCCATATACAAAAAACCCCACAGAGCCCAGCATGAAATACTCAGTCCAGCCCGTCCAGCACCAACAACCATGACACGTTCAAAGTCATTTCAAAAACTAGATTTGAGCCAGATGAGTCACAGGGCTCATGTAAAAGTATCCTATACATCACAGTTACTTCAAATAAATAAAGTAGATAAAATAATAAATAGTGCACATCTTAATAAGCAGCATGTAGCTGGACTGTTTTAATAAAATTGCAGCATGAAATGAAAGGTGTGACCAACAGAGCAGCCATAGCCACTATGCATTTGCCAAAGTAATACTGGAAAAAGCACACACAAAAAACAGAGAATCCCCACGTTTGAACCCCCACTTTTGAAGTGGAACGTTGAATTTTTAGATTTTATTATTTGTGAAATTGCCATCAAAAATGAAATCTTTTTTTATTTTTAGGTTTGTTGCCTATTGCGGAAGATGTGTGGAGACTAGAAAATGAAAGAACACTGAAAACATTTTTTGGTCATAAATGCATAAAATATGTATTCTTAATCTACTCTATAATTTACTACCATAACACATACATTTATTATAAAGTTATGAATTTTGTGTTTAAGCACTGCGGGCTACGCACTGTTTGAGGATGCCACACTGTTAAAATGGTCAACCTTTTCCATGCGGGCCATGTGGGCATCCGACAGCAGTAGAGAAACGTGACTTTTATTATGAGGATAATTAAAAAGCAGATTTTCACCACATGGATCTAGAGCAAGGGGGGAAATTTGGGGGAATTTCAACTTGTGATTTATTTTATATCCTTTTTTTATTGAAATACTTTATATTTAAAGAAACCATAGTGTTTCCCTATTTGTTTGTTGTTTGGTTCATCATTCTGTAACCTCCAAATTAGTTTGAGTTTTGATCTTTGTTTTTCTCCATTTCTCAATGTTTTCCCTTTTTGTCTTTATCCTGACACCAGCTGACAACCGGTCCTCCCTTGCATTGTTTGAACAGTTCAGGTATTGCCAGTTGCTTGTACTGATGCAGTTAAACCTGTTGGGGCACATAGCACTGCTAACATTTTTTTTCTTGTGACATAAAATCTTCCTCTCTGACATTCTTGCTCTCAGTTGAGACATAGCAGCTGTGAGAGGAAGCAAGAGGAGTGAGACCAGGTTTGAGACTGAAGTGACAGAGAGGGAGAGAGAGACATAGGGGGACATTTTCACCCCGATTCCCTCCTGTGTGTCTGACCTATCAGTCCAGCATGTCTTACATGGCTGAGTCCTACGCAGGCAAGTCCTACGCGGGCAAGCCCTACACGGACCACTCGAATGCTGACAAGACGTACGTGGACAGCACGTACACAGACCAAGCGGTCAAGGACGCATACGAGGAGCAGCTTCTGAAGGAGAAGAGGAAACGCAGGGAGGCGCTGCACTGCGAGGTGGTGGCCCTGGTTTTCGGCTTCATCGGCTTCATCGGCGTCGCCGCCGTCACGGGCCTCCCCATGTGGCGGGTGACGGCCTTCATCCAGGAGAACATCATCGTGATGGAGACGCGCTGGGAGGGGCTGTGGATGAACTGCTTCCGCCAGGCGAACATCCGCATGCAGTGCAAGGTGTACGACTCGCTGCTCTACCTGCCCCCGGAGCTGCAGGCGTCCCGCGGCCTCATGTGCTGCGCCGTCGCCATCTCCGCCATCGCCTTCATCATCTCCATCGTGGGCATGCGCTGCACGCGGCTCGTCGACTCCCGGCCGCGCGTGAAGCACATCGTCCTGGTGACCGGCGGCTGCCTCTTCCTGGCCGGATGCCTGGCCACCATCATCCCCGTCTCCTGGACGGCCTACCGCATCATCCAGGACTTCTACAACCCCCTACTGCTGGACGCCCAGCGGCGGGAACTGGGCGAGGCGCTCTACATCGGCTGGGTCACGTCCGCCCTGCTTTTCACGGCCGGCGTGATCCTGCTCTGCCGGCATGCACCACACACGGAGGAGAAAGAGGACCCGACGACGGTGCTGTACAGAGCTGGTTACACCCCAAACAGCCTCTACAAGCCTGGATTCACCTACCAACCAGCGTACACCTACCAGCCGGCATACTCCTACCAGCCGGCTTACGCAGCCCCCCCACCACCAGGATCTGTGATCTACAGTCGGCCCAGTTACTGAGGATCTGGAGCCTGGGGAGACAAAGCAGGACAGGTGTCCTACATGAGGGAGGATCGGCCTCGGTGTTCTCCCAAAAACAAAACACAAGTTCAAGACTCTTGTTTCGTTGGGGTGTTTGTTGGCTTATTGGATGCCATTTCTACTGCGTACATTTAGCTAGATGTGAATATCCTGCAATGATTGTAATCTTTAATTTGTATTGCTTTGTTGGTTTCCAATGGACGTTTTCAGGACTTGTTAATGGATCAAATCTGCACACAAGTCAAGGAGTTGGTGCTTTCTGGGAAGATGAATGTGATGTTTCGCTTCAGGAAGCCTTTATGCATTTATCTTCTTACTAAAGACGCTGAACCACTGAAAGTACGGCAGTACAGAAGTGCATTTACCAGCATATTCGAATGTCATTTTTTTTAAGCACTGGAGAATTTTGGACCAGTTGTTAAAAATAATAATAATAAATATTTGTATATAAATAACAACGTACACTGTTTTATTTCTCATTACTAAATTCATGAACATTCTCCTCTGATGATTAATGTGAATTACTAAGCAAAGCTATTCTGTTCCAGGACTGACCTGGGTACACTGGCTAAACCTGTCTGTGTGCATTTTTACATTGTTTGACTGCACTGTTACCAACCCAAAATGATCCTGGATCCCGCAGATGTGCAGACACGCCTATAACACAAATGTACCCGCAGGAATTTGATTACACCTACTGACAGAAGTCACATGCTTGCACACACAGCCCACATCTCTCATGTACAGCACTGAGCAAGTAGTGATTTCACCTTCATGAATCAATTCAATATATTGTATATTCTTAATACAGCAACAATAAGGACTGAATGGGAATATGCCCATTACAATAGAATTTAGACCAAATCTGTTAAAGCAGTGCTTTATAATGAAACAGAAACAGATGTGGAGACCAACTGGAGATGTGGAGACCAACTGGAGATGCTCACAGTAAAGTAGGAGAGAAGGTGGACCTCTCTTTGGCACTGGTTGGTTGCATTTTTAACACAAGCATAACCACCTAAGTATGCTGTTTCTCTGTAGGATGTGGTGTTCGTTACGCCTGAGTGGTGAGAATGACAGACATTTGTTTGCTATTAACAGAACTCTAGTTCAAAGAATGGTTCTGTTTTCCAAGTGTACGTAGCTGGTCAGCGGCTGGTCTCGCGCGCCTCAGAGGCAATGTGCTCTGCCAGAGACCGATGCTGTAGTCGGTACACCCGTGTGTTCAGTGTCATGTTACACCTACATTTTTTGACATACACCAAACTATAGACATGTATGTAGATATGTAGGCGTATCAGTCCATAGTCTGAACTAACTCCATGACGGCGTTTTGTTTGTATTGTGCTCTCTACATTTGTTGTTGGAATCTGGCCCTGTAAAAGTCTCTCCTTGCTTTGCAGTATTGTGAGCCAAAACATGTAAAGCTGTGTTTCCATTAATTAAAACGACACAATGTAAACAATTGGAAGACCTACAAGTTGTCTCAAAATAGCCATTCGAATAAAATAAAATAGAATAGAGCCAAATGAACATTTCTTTTTAAACCAGCGCTTTTGCAAGTTAACTTGGCTTGCAACCATATTGGAAACTAAGATCCTTACCGCAACATAGTCTCACTATGACTAACATTCCTACTTGCAATGTACAACAGATCTGCATTTCCTAGCGTTTGCTGCATTTGAAAACAACCTGGAAGCAACTGTTTTTCCCAAAATAGTTCCGGGGACGTATGCAGTAAATGTTCACTCTTGGGATTCTCTGCTGACATGGCAACAGCTCGTTAAGAGTGATTTGAGTGTGATTGTTGCATCACCCAGACACCTTATGACCTGACAGTGCCATCAGCTTTTGTTTCTCGTTAGCGATGTTCTTCTCCCGGTAGCTGTACAGCCTTCCTCTTCCTCATGGCTCAGTATCTGGGCAACACACATGCACAGACACAAGGCAGCAATTGTTCCAGTGGACTCAGAGTTGACTAGGAAACAGAACCTGAAAACAACATTTCAGATGTTCAGACATAAATCCTTATGTAGCTTTTTTTTTGCGGAGAAGGTTACGAAAATGGTCATGTGCTGTGTTACTGTTTGACTATGGCTTTAGGCAATACAGAGTGCTCAAAATCACCATGCCAGTATTTGCGTGTGAGAGAGATAGAGATAAATATAGAAGTACACAGTTTCCAGAGAAACAGGAGATTTGTTGTTTTAGCAATGGTATAATGACCATATATATATATACTGTATATACAGAGAGAGAGAGAGGTGTGTGTGTGTGTGTGTGTGTGAGAGAGTGAGGCGTGTGTTTGCCTGTGTGTGTGTGTGTGTGTGTGTGTGTGTGTGTGTATAAGGGAGTGAGCATGCAGTGGATGTCATGGCAGCGTTTCCTCCCCCTCCTCCTCCTGCACAAACAGTCACGGGTGCATACGATTTCATGGCAACCGTGTGTAGATCCCTCCCATCCAATTATCCCGCTCAGGGCCCGGGGGGAGGGGCGGGAGGCAGAGGTGTACACCTCTCACCAGCACGGTCACAGGGACACAGAAGAGAGCTTCAGGTGAGCGACACTCCGCTTTCGTCCTTCGGCTGAACCTGCCGCTACGGCCTGACGCGTCCTCGCTCTGCTCCGGCTGTCTGATCTGCCTTTGCTCTTGGTCAATAATCCGGCACGGAGCCCCAGGATTTGGGATGATTTGAAACGTCCTCGGTTTGGTACCGTCCCCGAGTCTTGAGCGAGTGGAAGGAAGATGGCGGGCAAGGGGCTGGAGATAGCAGCCATGTGCCTGACCCTGGTGGGCCTGATGGGGGCGGCGGCCAGCACGGGCATGCCCATGTGGCGGGTGACGGCCTTCATCCAGGAGAACATCATCGTGATGGAGACGCGCTGGGAGGGGCTGTGGATGAACTGCTTCCGCCAGGCGAACATCCGCATGCAGTGCAAGGTGTACGACTCGCTGCTCTACCTGCCCCCGGAGCTGCAGGCGTCCCGCGGCCTCATGTGCTGCTCCGTCGCCCTCGCCTTCATCGGCCTCGTCATCGCCATCGCCGGGATGAAGTGCACGAACTGCATCCAGGGCGACGACGGCACCAAGCACAAGGTGCTAGTGGCGGCCGGCTGCCTGATCATCCTGGCCTGCATCGCTTGCCTGATCCCCGTCTCCTGGACCGCCCACGTCATCATCCAGGACTTCTACAACCCGCTGCTGCTGGACGCCCAGCGGCGGGAGCTGGGCGAGGCGCTCTACGTGGGCTGGGTGGCGGGGGCGCTGCTGTTCGTGGGCGGATGCATTTTCACTTGCTGCAGCGGCTCCGAGGATAAGGGTGTGGAGCACGGCCACATGGCCTACCCCCGCAACATGCCCTACGTGGCTTACCAGCCGCATCCAATGGTCTTCCAGCCCAGGCCGGCAGCCGCCTACAGCTACCCATCCAGAGAACCCTCGTTCATCCAGCCGTCTAGACAACCCTCGTTCATCCAGCCGTCTAGACAACCCTCGTTCATCCAGCCGTCCAGACAGCAGTCTGTCCGCAGTGCTGTCGCCTACCTGTGAATACTTGTCAAATGCTGGGAAGAGGAGCTTAAGTGAGACTCTTTGGTAACGCTAGCTTTGTTTGCCTCATATGTATGTACTTCTGTACAGTACATATGTCTCGCGTACTTGTATGTATGTAACAGATGGAGATAAAGCACTTCTGTTTACCATAAATGGCTGGATCAGCTGCGCTGTGTGGGAAATAGCACTTGTCTTTTGTCCAGACATTTCTCCGTATTTAAGATTAATGCTAAGGTATAAGAGCTTCATCACTGACCTGTTCTTGTTTTGGAAATAACCACTATGACTCTTTGCTAAGAATTACGCCAAACTAAAAATCACATTTCTGTGAAAGGTATGATAATGGATGGTTACTTTGCTGTGTAATGTTTATGGAGTATATGGAACATATAAAAAAAAAACTGCAGATTGTAATTGTAGATTGCAATTGTCCATTTTGGAAGAATGGGCCAGTATGGCCACTTAACCTTTTTGTTTATTTCCGCATTCACATTTCATGCAGTTTCAGCTTTGTGTGGATGACGGTGCTTTAGAGCTCTGTTCCTCCATGAGGGCCGTGTTGTCTAAGGGCAGCGAAGACGCTTGCGTGTGGCTTAGTTGTGTTGCCGCATGTACACAGAGGCACGGAGTGTCTTGTTGATCTCTGTACCCTGAGGCCCCAGACAAACGGGAGAGTGAAATATAAACTAGCGTGCAGCCATTGTCTGTAATCCCTTAGCTGGCCACGCCCATGCGCCCTCAGTAACCTCACCACACAGAGCTA
Source organism: Brachyhypopomus occidentalis (assembly GCA_020368025.1). Taxonomy (NCBI): domain Eukaryota; kingdom Metazoa; phylum Chordata; class Actinopteri; order Gymnotiformes; family Hypopomidae; genus Brachyhypopomus; species Brachyhypopomus occidentalis. The sequence continues at coordinate 4,687,935 of JAGXOD010000018.1, forward strand.
CAACTGAACCAGGAAATGAAGAACAAATTGCTAATCCACTTTTTGCTGGGAAGAGGAATGTGTGTAGATGAATTTGGTTAGTGCTTGACAACAGATTCCAGGTGTAGATTTAATGCAAGGGCAAGTTCCAAGGTAAAATTGTAAAAGGACATTTTTCAAAGTTAGATTTAAACTCAAAAGTGTACAGGGAATAATTTGTCCAGGAAAAAAAATTATCTTTGGTGTCTTTATAAGCAGAATCTTTCTGTTGTGTTTACAGGGTATTGGGAATTAATGTTGGAGTAAGAGACTTGGGGTTCTGGGCATGGCTTATCCCATGTCCAACAATATGCAAACTCATATTTGGCAAATCCATCAAGCATATAGGAAAACAGGCAAAAGAGGTGAGGGTGAGGGCAAGGTTCAGTTTATATTGAACAATTTGAGCTGACTTTACTGTAAAACTACACCTTGAGATAACATGGACAACGTGGTCAAGCAGGAAAATTAGATCATCCAAATTTGCATGTTCCAGAGATTCAGCACTGAAAGACACAGCAGTACACAATCTACAGTTTTTTCATAATTAACTTTTTGTCTCCATAATTATGTGTCGGTAATTACCTAGGAGTATCAATGACCTTTAAACTTAATCAGATAATCTCTTGTGTGAACTGTGTTTAAAAATTAAACATGCTAGTTATGGGAAACACCATTATTAGTTGAATAATTTTTTTTGTCTTATAATCTACGCAGCTATTGATGGTAAAATTTGCCAGTCTGATAAAGTATATTTGGTACATATATTCATATATTCATAATACATATTAGCAGCTCGCTTCAGCAAGAGATGAATATTCAGTTTTTGACCCATGGCTCCATAAGTACACTGACCTACACCCTCTAGTGGTGAATCTTGATATTGTTATTGTGCGGTCGATCGCTCATCTTTGAAGTTAGAGCTGAAGAGTAGAACTGCTGACAATTAAACGGTGATAATGGGAAGGTATGAGTTTGCAGTGTTAAAGATGCAGACACCAATACCCACAAAAACAGACAAAGGAAGAGGGAATAACAGCAGAAGGACAGAGGGAGTGCCTTTCTGTTGGGGTATATTCACTTTTTGAGTGCAAGATGGTTACTGTTGTATCCTGCATGAGCAGGGCACAACAAACATTTAGTAACCAGAAGCCCTCATGCTCCTTAACCAATCCAGAAAGAGTGGCTCGCTTCCCAAAGCAAAAGAGAGCCAGAGTCAGCACACTCTCCTCTGGACGTACGAGTACAGGTCGGGCTCGTGTTCTTGTGTGGATTTATCTTTACCCTTGGATTATACTCCTAAACCACAGATTGCACCTTCATCCTGGGAAAACTGCGTAGAGGACTCTATCCACTGGTGTAACTGGATAAATCCTCGGGTCTGCCTGATCTTGCTTAGGAAGAGTTGTACCTCGGACTACTGACACAGGCTCAGGGGTTTTGGGTTAGTGTATTGCTGAAGCTTCAGCTCCTGTTTGTGGGGAGAGCACTATTGTGCATTTGCGTGCGTGAGTGTGTGTGTGTGTGTGTATACATTTGAGCAATGGTTAACGCATGTGAGATCATTGCTCTGTCCTTGGCCGCTATTGGGTTGGTGGGAAGTGCGGCTACGACGGGCCTCCCCATGTGGCGGGTGACGGCCTTCATCCAGGAGAACATCATCGTGATGGAGACGCGCTGGGAGGGGCTGTGGATGAACTGCTTCCGCCAGGCGAACATCCGCATGCAGTGCAAGGTGTACGACTCGCTGCTGTACCTGCCCCCGGAGCTGCAGGCGTCCCGCGGCCTCATGTGCTGCGCCGTCGCGTTGAGTTTTGTCGGACTGTCGGCCGCCGTCCTGGGTCTCCGTAACACGAACTGCTTCCAGGGCCAAAACCGGCTGAAATCCCTCCTCATTATGACTGCAGGGGCGATGCAGATCGCGGCTGCCCTCTGCGTTTTCATCCCAGTCTCCTGGACCGCCCACGTCATCATCCAGGACTTCTACAACCCGCTGCTGCTGGACGCCCAACGGCGGGAGCTGGGCGAGGCGCTCTACGTGGGCTGGGTCGCTGGGGCGCTCCTCTTCCTGTCTGGGGTGGTCTTCCTGTCCTGTCGCCCTGCTCCGGACTCAGACCTCCTCTACCAGCCTGTGTACGGGACCGCCAGCTCGACGCTGTCGCGTCTCCCTCCCCTCACCTCCACTCACGGCTCAGTCAGCACTTTCCCACAGCTGCCCCCCGGCCAAGCATTTCACCCAGCCTACAGCCGCACTGGAGCTCCCCCTGGTGGACAGCCTGCCTTCAGTGAAACCCTCCACCCTCCAGGTGTCCTCCTGGTGAAACAAGCCAACATGGTGCCCAGATATCAGGACCAAGGATCTGTGCACGGCTCCCATGGCACATGGAGACACTCCACGCCCAGGAACACCGGAAAACCCGGCCTGATGCCTATGCAGACCTCCCAAAACGCATTGGCACCGTTTGGATATGGCAACTCTCGGATTCAGCCACACAGCCCACTGTTCCACTCCAACTCTGGAGTGTACATATGAGGGCAGTTTCGTTTAACCGCCTCTAACAGCAGATAACAGATGTTCCACCTGCCTAAACGTTCCGAATCAAAAAGTAGCAAAAAGTTCAAGGTGTTCACTTGACCTCCAAATGCCAAAGATCTCAACCTCAATCAAGCACTGGGATGTGCTTAGAAAACAATCTCACAACTTAAAGGTTCTGCTACAAATGTCTTGGTGCCAGATACCACAGGACACTTTCAGATGTATTCTGGAGTCCATGACTTGCTGGTTAATGCAGTTCCGGTAGCAAAACACAATATTAAGCAGGTGGATTTAATGTTATGGCTAATCAGTGTATATTACAAATCAGTAAACTAAATTAAAATTAGCATAAGGGTTACTAGAGAAGAGTTAGCATGAAGTAATGATAAAATAAGCAGGGATACGTATGTATATGTATGCATTTACTGTATGTAGTGTTTTTAAACAGAAAACATTGATTTTTTTTTCGTATATTTCATTTTCTTTCTGAAGTGCATCTGATTTAATTTTAGATATGTATTGTCGCTTTTTGTATAGAGCCAGAGTTATAATTTTCCTGTTTTCTCACAGTCATTCATAATGGTCAACTTTTACGTCAACACTCTCATGATGTTGGTCAGAAATTAATAAATATATTGATACGTTTTAAAAACAGGCACCAGGTTTGTTCAAAAAAATTTGCCATAAACAGGTGGCCAAAACAAAGAAAGATTTATTACAGTCAGTCTGTGTAATAACGCGTGGTTCTGTAGCACAGCAGTACTGTGGAAACTGTGGTTTTAGTTCCAATTTTAGGTAATTTCTGCAATCGGTCATAAATTTGTTTACGTGACATAAAGTTACAAGTCATCCACACGGTCTGTGTGAGCTACACAAAAGTGGATACGGGTGGGGAAGGCGGGAGAAGGTAAATCGAATAAATAGACATGGGTCTTATCAAAGCTACGGCAGCCAGTAAGGCACATGTAGGATTAGAGAAATCATTTTTTGTTTAATATCGTTTTCATCAAAAGGACTGTTGTGCTATTTTGTCCACCCCACGCAGCTAGCTGAATCTAATTCACTCGATCTAAAAGAATTTCTGTCAAGGATGTTGCAACAGTACATTTCTTTACCAGAAGATGGCGGCAGATATAATTATTTTGACCTTCACAGATGCGTTTGCTCGGAGAAAATCTGCTCAGTAAAGTTGACTAGAATTTATATTTGATGGGCGTTTCCCTTTGAATTTATATAAGAATGCCAAATCACTATCACTAGTAATCTAATAATGTTACAGGCAATGGGCATGATAGGTCATTATGAAATCATGTTTTATCGGTGAGAAAGCGGTGTCGTGAACTGTTATGTTGTATCGGATCACTCAGTGACTTGCGCTTTACCGCAACACACCAAGACGAAACCATGATGTTTTCATGTTCATAGGAAGAACCAACCTATACCTCTGAATGGAGAGAAGGGTAACTAACATTCCTCATCTCTAATCTTCGTGACTGCATATTTGTCAGATCATCGGTAAAGCACCACACCATCGCAGGTACTTTTTAAAACCTGCTGACCTTTATGGTGTATGATAACTGACTGTCTGCATAAACCATTTGAAACTAACACCATAAACACCAAGTCCAGTTTGCTGCATGCCCAATGTTCTTATCCAATCTAATTTAAATTAAATCACAAAAACTCCGTAATATCTACAGATGAGCTGGATAGCACATTGAGTACTGCGATTAGGCCTGCGGCAAAATGCAGTTGTTTCAATAACTCTTACTACTTGCCTAAAAACAAGAAACAGGCCCATTTAAAAGCATGTTAAACTTCAATGGAATATCCGAACTCTCGATTGCTTCCTAAGTATAATGCAATGGCAACAGATAAAGTGTTGAAGAGGCGCTTAATCTCCATGGAGCGCGCCGTGGATTAAATCAAGGTTTCCATCAGTGCTGCTACAAATATTTAATCAATCCTTGGTGCTAGCGGAGCAAAGATTTAGTCGGAATCGACTGTTGACGGATTTGAAGATAATCCTTCAAAAGAATGTTTGAGGATCGGCGACTTGTCTCTGCTCGCAGCTCAGTGTGCTCACGCCGTGGTTTGCATGCGCGCCCTGATTAACCCCAAAATCTTTGTAACCTAGAAAGCGTACGCGGGGCAACAGTAAGTGTTGCTTGATTAACGCATGTGGGTGCGAACACCGAAAGGAGGAGCTCGCACTGAGTTGATAAGCAACATATGCCGAAGACGCGTGCTGACACCAAGATGTATGACAGGAGAAGGGCGCGTGCCAGTTACGTTTGGATTGGAATGTTAAACGGTGCGCGTGTTGGCATGAATTGACAGAAGAAGGATACCCATGTTAAAAAGCAACTCTGCGCGAATATCATGGCAAAAAGGAAGGGATTGTTATTCTCGTTGCTGTGTCTATTAACTGACCTGTGTGTGAGTTCGCAGCAAGTCTTGCGAATCGGTACGTATTTTATTATTGACAGTCTTTGGCTAATCTTGGTTTTATTTGAATGAACATGCGCACGGTATCGACTTGCGAAGCACGTATAATACTCTGTTATCGGCCGTTAAGAGCTGTATAATAATAATAATAATAATAATAATAATAATCTTTATTTGTATAGCACCTTTCATGCATACATGCAACTCAAAGTGCTAGAAATGCGTGTGAAAACAGGTACACCTGCTCTATTAGAAAACGCGCGCACAAACACGCACGCACTATTTATAAACGACACTGCGGGGTTTTTTTTTTTAAATGTTTCGGGACCTAAAAGTTTTGGAACGTGTGTTTATGGATTAGGGTACTAAAACTTTGCTCAAAACATCGGGACGCCTGGGTGATTTGTATGGCTAGTTCTCTGCCTCGTGTTGCTTTTTATGTTCGTTTATAAATTTGTTTCTCGAAAATACGGTGTGAAATGATAGCTGCAAAACACCTGTTAGATTCCAGTTCGTGCGATTTTCAAGAAGAACACGCAGAAAACATCTTGCGCTTGAGCACGATTGGAAAAGACTATTCCGTTATTTGTAGATATTGATTTACTACATTAAGAATCACATTCCTATTTTAATCATGTTTTATGATTTGACGCAAAAGTGCGCTAATAGTTCGCAATGACCTGGTGCTGCCCAGATCAAAACCTGGTATTGCGGCACGAAGAGGTGAGTTTTCCCTGTAGAAAAAATTAGTTATGATTCGGCATCAGTTCTGATTTCATGCTCTATGTGGAGAGGACTAATGCTACTTTTGTACTATAGAACTCTTTATTTAGTTGTTATTGTTTTGTTTCCTTACATCTGTATTAAAGAGCCGATGACCCTGACATTTTGTATCCTTCACTTCCCAGAGTATTTGACCTCCAAAATCTAAATCTGAATCTGGCAGCAGGATAAATGTACGTCACTGATGTTTACTAAATATCTATACAAATACAATCTATGCAAATATCTATACAAATATCAAATATCTATAAATACACAGAGAAATACCGGAGCCGTTGTGCTACATCCACTATGCTTTCACTCTGGCCAAATCATGTCTCTCTCTCTCTCTCTCTCTCTCTCTCTCTCTCTCTCTCTCTCTCTCTCTCTCTCTCTCTCTCTCTCTCTCTCTCTCTCTCTCTCTCTCTCTCTTTCTTTCTCTCTCTGGTTGAGGTTGCCTAATCTTTTGCTTACTTTTTTGCGATTCCGTTGCGATTCCGTTTCAAACCTCTTGGTGAACACATAATATTTTGCATATGCTGCATGCTTGAATTACCAGTTGATGTTGACCCATGTACAGGCACACAGCTGGTAATAATGCCGTCGTCGTAACCCCCCAACAAACACACACACACACACACACTGAGATTAAAGTGTAGGGTTTGTTCTGATCAACCCCCACCCTCCTGTTTTATTGCCAGTGCACAGTAGCTCCCAATAATCCAGCTGTGCTAATCTGGCTGTGGCTCCCGGCCAGATCAGAGACAGCTCCACGGAACACAGCCAACGCTCATGTGCTCCGATTAGGGGGCGTGGCAGTCTTCACCGCGGAGCACAATAAACAGTTCCTATTGGCTGGCAGTACTAATTTAGCCTAGCCGTTGCTCTCCTTGGTGTTGCCCACTTTTATGCTAATTTTATTTCGTGACTTAATGAGGCATTTGTGTGTGGATAGGGAATCTGTGTGCGGAGACGTAGCAGCAGAACACAGAGGGATCTCAGTGGCTTACACAGCAACGAGGCACACGTGGGTGTGCACAAGTGCGTGCATCTGTGTGTGAACGCATGTGTTTGTGGGGCTCTGGGCTGGAGAGATGTGGACTAGGCAGGCCCATGGAATCCTGCAGGAAAGCTTGGGCAGAACAGTGACATCATTGTGCGCTGGTCCTTTACATGCACCCCCACATGGCATTGAGTGCTGTTTCACAAAAACATCTCTCTCTCTCTCTTTCTATCTATCGATCTATCTACCTATGATGTTTCTTCCACAGAAAATGTAAGAAGTATTGAATTAACACCTGTTATGTTCATCTGTGTCCAGCTGGACTTAAATGAACATGGCATGTGTTCAGTCTTTGGTGTCCTTTGATTCCCCACAGTCTCTTTTTAGTCTCTTTTTAGTCTCTTTTTAAGTCTGTTTGGTTTCCAAAAGTGAACCTGTTAGTCCCTTTAGCTGATTGGCCGGCTAAATTCAACCTTATTCTCAAGCCTGGATTTTTAATTTATGTATCTTCTGAACATTGGCCAGAAATGGGCAATGTTTGGGCTTTGCAATCATAAGTGATATATAAGTGATATTTGTGACATTCATCTTGTGGTATACCCAACAGGGGCGGCCACTGAGTCCAGCTTTACACACATCAACTTCAGATTACAGGACAATTTTTCATCATAACGTCTATTAAGAATCAGAGATATTAGACAGATAAATCACAGAATGGCCTTTTTATGAGTGCCGCACATGACTGTATTTTTAGATCACTGCAGCCTCCGTCTAGTATGATATTGTTCCGGTCATACAGCCAGATTAGTAAAGACAGTTGGACAGCACTCATATACTATGCAATGTATTTCATCGACTGAGGGATGAAAGTAAACACAAAGGCGTTTGTCAGTGTGCTTATTGTGTTATGTCTACCAAACCACTTAAATACTGTGAACAATTACACGCCGAGTCACTGGTGCATGACATAATCATCATTGTCCAAGAATAATATCCAGTCATACAGCCCCCATATTAGCCAGGGTCAACATATCTGCTCCCAAGTAATACTGATGAGGGTGTAAACAGATGCAAGTGCGAATAGTTTTATTTACAAAACCAATGAGAAGCAGAATGCTAAAACAACTAAAGTCTAACTGAAGTCAACCTGAATAAAATTTCACACAGAAAACTGCTAACGGAACACATTCATTCATCAAGCAGGGTCACCATAGGGAAATATACAAAGAGAACTACCAACATAGTAACAAACAATGAACGATAGGAGACATGAATACTCACAAATACCAATAACAGGCATACAAGACAAAAGGCTTAAATAACAAAGCAAATGAAGGCAAACTAGAAACAGGTGAAGACAATAACAGGCGGAGAAGGAAACAAGGTGGTGTAACAAGGAGAGACCAAAACAAGGAAGCACATGAAATTAGAACTCAAACAAGAAGTTGCCAAGGAAACTGCAAGATACAAGAGACAGAAGAGTCAAAACACAAGCCAACAAGTGAAAACAGGCAGCTTGCAATTACATCCTGACCTCCCATCTCACGTCACCGGGAGCAAATTGACACCGTAATCCTGCTGATGGCAGGTGTTACAGTTGTGCTTTCAATCAGGATATGAGACAGGGCCGAAACGCTTCATTTCCATTGTAGCTAATCAACACATTATGTGTCTTAAGGGAGAACAGATACTTTTTTCGTCCTCGTTGTAATTCAGCTCTATTGCTAATGTTGAACAGTGTTTTTTTTAGCAGTGAGAGGGCAACGGAAGGAAAAGCCATCCCATTGAACTGACCACGTTCAAGTTACATAACTAAAACAGCCTCACTGGATGTAACCAGCAGCTTTGCCATGCACAGTGAAGGTTAAGAATGAATAGATCTGAGGTAGATTAGCGTTGGGCACCATTGCGCTGGGAAAGTGTTCTCAGAGAGCACAGTTTGCTGAGCATGACCTTTGCAGGAGTCAGGACCTCAGAAATCGATGTCAGAACATTTTCTCTGAATTCAATATACATAATACTCTTTAAAATCCATTTATAACATGCTAGATATCATGTTTCATAGCTTTTAATACAAAAATTGAACCATTCTAACTACCCTTATAGTATAGTCACACACATAATTCAATGTAGAAATGCGACGACTTATAAAGATTATACAACACTGTATTAGAGACATTCATAGATATTCCCCCAAAATAACTTTCCACTGTTGAATCATCTCACTGCACAGAATACTGTGCTCTGATATGAAATTGGTAGTTGGCACATAATGTTCAGTCAGCTATTCACATTTTAATTGCTACATGTCACCAATGTTAACATCATGTAACGTCAAGATACACAATTAGATCTTAAATAAAAAAAACATTTGATTTCAGGCACTCAGAAGAACTCAAAATGTCACCCCCCAGCTGGTATCTACCCAACCGCCCACTACACACAGATCCTCACCTTCAACCTCTCCCTTGGTCCTAATCTCCAGCCTATGCCTCATTCACCTCTATCACATTAACCTTCTCCCTATCTAAACCCCACAGGTGCTGTAGTCTCACATCGATTGTCCTACGCGCTGGGGACGAGGCAAACCCACCTACTGTTTTCATCGTTTTTGCATCTCGCAACCACTTTTCCGCCCCCCAACATGTCACACAGAGGAATGTGCGTTAATGCTCAATGCTTACATCCCCAAATCCATGACGCAGCAGCCATACAGCAGAGTAGGGGTTAAAGTGCGTTATTAAGTCATAACAGTGGCTTCAGGGTTGCCAGTGCTTCTGGGTGCCTTCATGGTGAAGCCGGTCGTATGTGTGGACGTCCTGTATTCATTTCCATTTCCGAGGGCGGGAAAAACAAGGCAGTGACCAAACACGAAAGCAATCCAAAACTAACAGAACAAGGCTAAAAATAAAGTACTCAAACAAGGAACCACACACTGAAACTGACATACATCCGCAACGGGGGGTAGATGGAGGGAGCCAGTATCTACAGAAAGAGAGAGAGAGAGAGATAGACAGACACACAAACAGACAGATAGATAGATAGAATATCCAAAGGGAAATTTAAGGCATCCAGTAGAAGTTCCACACCGCACAAGGCACACAGGCGTAACACTACAAAAGTGCAATAAAAATAACAACACAAAGACATCAAATAAAAGAATAGAACAATAACCAATAAGAATAGAGATAAAAATAAAGGATAAAATAGAAAAATAGACTCCCTCTGTCTGTGAGTAATGGAGGTAGTGCAGTATAAAGTGAACTAGTTCCTCAGCACAAACAGAGAAGAACAGCTGATGTCAACCATAAAACAGTGCAAAATACATATAAATTACACTACAGTGCACAATTGTATTGTAATGCCATGCACATGTGCACCTGATACAGAGGAGTATATATTACTGTCCACAGTGCAGGAGAGGTCATAGAGTTTTATTTTTACTGTGCTGGGAGGAGTTAAACAGTCTGTTGGCCCGGGGACAAAACTCCTGTGCCTGATGATGGCGCAGTGCAGAGGTTGGTGGCCATTGTCCATGATGGTCAGCAGCTTACTGAGGGGCCTTCTTTCTGCCACTGATGTGACTGACTCCAGCTCTGATCCCAGGTCAGACTCACCCTTCCTCACCAGTCCATCCAGTCTATAGGCCTCCCTTCTTCTTGATGCTGCATCCCCAACACACTACAGCACAAAAGCAGTTGCTGGCTACCACGGACTGGTAGGACACCCACAGGAGTTTCTGGCACATCCCGAAGGATCCAGGCCTCTTGAGAAACCAGAGTCTGCTCTGCCCTTTCCTGTAGAGGGTGTCTGTGTTTGCTGACCAGTCTAGCATGTTGTCTAGCTGTGCGCCCAGATATTTGAAGGTCTTCAGCACTAAGATCGACTGCAGGGGAGGCCTGGACTTTCTGAAATCCACTAGCGTTTCTTTTGTATTGGCAATATTCAGCTGCAGGTAGTTAGATGTCCTCTAAGTACCCGAACCTGTGAGAACATGTGGCCAAAGTTCTGCAGATCTATATATATTAATGTAACTATATTTATTTACAGACCAACCAACAGCAATCCCTCTTGTACATGGTATCGCATCGATCTCTGTGTCATTCCTTGTGTGTGTTTCTAGAAGAGCTCGTGACAGAGCTTGAAGTTACGGGTTTCTCCCTGCTGATGACCTTTAACCACCGTGCGAGTCTAACATGTGCTCTGTTTTGTGTCGCTTCGCAGAAAACCCAACGCATCAATAGAGAAGCTGAAGACAGTAACTTAAGGGTTCTAATAATAACACGTTCCTTATTGCCTGTCTAACAGCAGACATTGCCTGCGTTCACAAAATGCACAGCAAGTTTTGTAACCACGTCGAGAAGACACTGTCCTACGTTGTGAGGAGAAATCTTCCTTTCAAAAACTGTGTGCAGTTAAGATGTCATTTTCACACCTTGGTCCTATTCACAGTCTGTAAGTATGTATTATTTGTGGATTTGTGATGTTTAAAGAAAACAAGGTATAGTCTATGAGTTTTCGCTTGTGGAGTTGTTTGCTGTAGCTAAGCCATAGACCCAGTGCCCAGCTATAGTCTTCTCAGCTAATGAGGCTAACTTGGCAACTGATCTTAATGTGTTATAATGGTTTGAACAGTCTTCAAGTGTGTAGGTGGAATGTAATGCTGTAATGTTCCTGTTGCAATCTACTGTATGCTTCTACTAAGCCAACTAGCTAAATTTCCAATGTCCATGGTATTTTGGCACATGTGTTCTGCAAAGTTCTGCCCTCCTGGAGAGAACTGCGTGTATATCTTTGTGGGACTGTGGACATCTTGGAAACCACTGGACACTGCAATGATTTCTAATATTTCAAACACACCTGTCTTCATAGTTGCTCAGGATGAGAAAGTCTGCCTGCAGACTGCAAGACAGGGTGAACTGATCAATCAGAACAGAGTCAGGCAGCTGACCAATCAGAGCAGAGTGAGGGAGTTGACCAATCAGAGCAGAGTGAGGGAGCTGACCAATCAGAGCAGACTGGGCTCATCAGGGGGTTCAAAGACACAGGAGTTCTAACAGAGCATTTCAAACAGAGTGAAAAGAGATGTACAGTATGAGTGAAATATGTGTTTTTGGAACATCAACACATGTAATTGTATTCAAGTAGACCCCAAAAATAAAATTATGATATCAGCTTAATAGGTCTCATTTAAATGTATTCCAGTGAATATTTAAATTCACCAGTTTGGTATTGGCAAGTAGGTTAATGAGGTTTGGATGATCTAAATTTGTGACCTCATTTCAGTCAACATGTCAGAAAGATGGCTGCTGGTAAAACATAGAAAAACTGTTAATGTCCATAGTAAAACGTAGTACGACTACTGCGTATTGCACATGCATATATAACACAATATGGGCTATGCATAGTGCTTTGTTTTCCATCATATCGCCCAGGTGCAGATTCATAGGTAAAGCATTACAGAGAGCACTAGCGTGGCATATTCATGTCCATTGAGTCAAGGTTTCCATATTCCGTCCCCACCGTGTTGTCTGCCCTTGTCTAGTCTGCCACATTAGCCATGTACTTTAGCTTTGGTTCAGGTTCCGTGTTCTGCCCTGTCTCCGCACCTTTGTCCCGCCCCTCGCCTGCGTCCTCTTCCTTTAATCCGGTTCAGCTGTCTCTTGTTCCCCTTATACCACAGACACACAGGTTGTTAGACCGCTGCACAGTTCGCACTGCTCAACTCACTGTCTTGTAATGTGGTTTACGCACTGTATGACATCAGCAACGGAAGGCGTGCGCAACGTCTGATGTTTCGCCATGTCACGAATCTGCCTGGCCTTATGAAAACACACTCAAGAAATGACATGGGGATTGATGCGATACCATGTGCAGGAGGGATTGCTGTTGTCAGGATTTTACTCAGCAGGGCCCTTGCCATGACTGGCTTGCTCCTGCCTCTATAAAACATTAATTGCAAATACGATTACTGGCCACAGTGCACAGTGCCCGACATAAATATTGTAATTTAAATGCAGAACTCAGGTGAAATCAGGTTTGTGTTTGTGTTTGTGTTCATGTGTGTGCATGTGTTTGTGCATGTGTGCACACCTTTCCAAAAAGCATGCAAATTCATTCCTGTCGGTTGTAAATTACTTCCTGTGTGTTTGTTACCTAATACCTTGTTTGTACTGCCTTATAAGTACAATCATATCCAGTATTCATTATACTTATTATCAGTAAATCGCTACCCTGTTGACACAGAGCTGGGAGACCACAACATGCCTGCTCAGTCTAGAGCAAGACCACCACCTCCACCATGGTGGAAAACGGAAGGCCAGTGTCACTGACTTAACGTCATCCTGATGAGGTTTCCTTCCACCCTCCGTTCCTGCTCCTCTGTCATTCACAGCCCACCACAGCAAATCCCACGAGGCCGCATTTCATAGGACCTGGGATCAACAGCTGCTGTTTCATGATTGATTACTCTGGGGTTGATCTGGGGTTGACAAAAACAGGTGGGCTCTGTGGGATAGATGGGAGGTAAATTTACATTTACATTTACACGGTTTCCTGGAAACAGTTTGAGGTGCGGACGCTCTTATCCAGAGTCAAGACTTAACATCTGTACTATGTGTTCAGTCAGAATATGCATCTCTATCTAGTATAAACAGGTTTAAGTCCAAACTACTTGAGGTCAAGCACTGCCATAAACCGTTGCTAGTGCTGATGCCTAGAAAGAAGACAACAAAATATAAGATTAGACAATACCTATCAAGACTGAAATACCTACAAGACTACATGCAGTATAGTGCAATACTTAGCAAGTGTTCCTAAAGATAAAGTGCAATTACGCTTTATACCAATGCTTCAGTTGATTTGTGCTTATAAGTGCTTTACAAAGAGATGGGTCTTCAGGCTGCGTTTGAAAACCGCGAGAGAGTTCGCTGTTCGGACAGCCAGTGGAAGTTCGTTCCACCATCTGGGTGCCAGGACAGAGAAGCATCTTGTCGCGTGTCTTCCTTGAATCTTGAGGGATGGCGGGTCAAGTCGAGCCGTACTTTGAAGCGCCTTGAAGGGCTCGAGGTGCGGATCGGGCTTTGACCATTTCCATAAGGTATGGAGGAGCTGGTCCATTTTTGGCTTTGTAGGCAAGCATCAGAATTTTAAACTGAATGCGAGCAGCCACAGGAAGCCAGTGAAGGGAGCGCAGCAGTGGAGTGACATGAGTGAACTTGGGTAGATTGAAGACAAGCCTTGCTGCTGCATTCTGGATCAGTTGCAAGGGCCTGATGGCCTGCAGAGGAAGACCAGCCAGGAGTGAGTTGCAGTAGTCGAGCCTTGAAATGACAAGAGACTGGACAAGCACCTGGGAGGCCTCCTGAGAAAGGAAGGGTCGGATACGTCGGATGTTGTAGAGAAAATATCTGCATGACCGAGTCAGGTTCGTAATATGGGCAGAGAATGACAACTGGTCATCCAGAGTCACCCCAAGGTTTTTTTTTTAAATTGCCCTCCAGTCGTGAGAAAAGGAATGAAGGGAACAGACGGTTTCCTGGAAACAGTTTGAGGTGACGGAATGACTCCCACTGAAATCTGTAGCAGTCAAGACTGTAACATCTGTATCCTCGAAGCTGCTGGTCGCTGTATGGAACTTTCCGGTCATTTAAATTTAATTCACATTATGACATAATGATGACATTGTCATTCAAGCCCAATCATATCTAGCGTGGAACGTCTACACAGCATCTTCTCATTGTGGGTTAAGGACCTTATTACATGATGGTATCAGTGCACCCACCATGGCTTAAAACCATGGCCTGAGCTGTGATTCTTCACCTTCTCATTGGACTACAGGTAGTGAGCATTTCTCAGAAACTGCTCAGATAAGCCCACCCAACATCTCACCTAACATAATTACCTGAATTATATGGTAAATAGTATAGATGTATAGAGTAGTACTGCTTGCAAGTCCTACATACCTTTTTCATCATGTTCAACAAATGTTCTGGCCATTCAGAACATTTTTACCCCATCTGTCCCCCAACATCAGTCATTATGTCAATTCCCCCCCACCAGCTAGCTAGCTAGCCCTCCCCATGTCACATGACCTCTACCAACCAGGAAGGGGTGCAGCCGAGAGCAGCGGAGCCAGTAACCCCAGTTTGTCAATCTGCTGCCCATGCTGGGGCACAGGGCAGCTAACTACACTCGGAGGAAAGCATTAACGCTAACAGCACATGCAAGCACGCAGACACCCGTGATTGGCTAGTGTTAGTCTAATTGACCTGGGACACAGCAATGCCATCCCTCCCTCCCAGAATACTGACAATTTCGCTCTTTTGGACTCCCTGCCATGGATGCCTGCTGAATCGTCAGGGCTCAAATCAGCAGACCCGTGATGATAGGGCCAATGCTTTTCTCAGGAGGACTGCTTTGGCTTTTTCGAGGGCACCACGTGTTACCTCACCCCTCTCAGCTCCCCCGAGGGGTGGAAAGGTCAATGTGCTCCCAAGACGGTTTAGACAGACCTCTTCGACATTATTACTGCAGTCAACACTTATCCAAGCTGTTTTCTCCTCATAGCCCCAAGGGAAAAGGTCCATGTGTGTGAATTAATTTTATTTTGTTAAAAATAAAGCACTATTATCCAGTTTTTTTTTTAAAGGGGGTTGAATTGAATAACAAAAATATGTGCAGTTCCGTGTAAACGTGGAGCAATGTGGAAATGTAGAAAACCGCCTGGAGTATATGTGTACATTTGTTTTGGTGTGAAAATTAATCTCTACCTTCTTTTAATAAACCGTGACCACTTTCAAGTATTGTCACTGACTGCTACTCCCAAACACATGATATCATTTATGCATGATGCCTGCGTTCTGGTTGGTGGGAGTGATTCTGACATTAATGTGAGCTGGTTGAACCTCTTGCGTGTCTGGAGAAGCACCTGATCAGAGAAGCAATTCTACATCAAAGCGCAGATTAATTACAGTCTTGCAAGTGCATTTTGAAAAACGCTGGCCCTTGTGAACAGAAATATGAATGACGAATTAAATGTATGCTGTCCAGCATAAAGGACTAAGCTATGTGCAACCCTTGTCACCGTGGTGCTCTTCCATTTCAATGCGATTGTCTATAAGTAATGGCTGGCTAGGGGTTTTGTGGGGCTAATGGGTTTTATTTCACTGGGAAAGGATTTAGTTACAACTCAGAATTCTAGCCGAAGGGCCAATGGGCAGAAGGGTGAGGCACTCTGACACTGTTCTTTTAGATCTGTCTATGGCTTCCAGTGATGCTTCTTTTTTATCATTGTTTCCAGAACAGATAAATGTGTCACTTCAGAACAATGTGCTTATTTCTGCAAAGCATTTCCAGATCAGTGGGCATTTTGGTGCAGTTATCAAACACTGTCGCTGCCAAGTGGATTAAAGAAGTCGGATGACAAATGAGATCTCGTGTGTGACAGAAAAGCCGTGACATGTCTGCACATGTCCCAGCATGTAGCAGGAGATATCAGTGAGCCAGGCTATCTGGAAGGACAGCTGAAGCACGTAATCCCACGTAATCCCCATCCAAACACACGTGCGGTCAGCTGGGGGTTGTACCAGGCAGGGCAAAGAGGGACACTCAGCACTTAGACACAGGCAAGGGTCCAGTTGCTGTCTAAGGATGGGAAATGGATGTCTATGTTCCTGTAAGGGTGTGTAGCTCTCAGTACATGTCCATGTCTGGGAGGACATCTTCATAGTCTCATGTTCCCACTGACTAGCAGGGGTTTTGTTTAGATAATAGATGAATGCATGTTTAATTATTGAAAATTGATAGATAGATTCTTGTGTTTGTTTTCATTTAGATTGTTGTTTTTTGTTTCAAATGAAGGCTAGGATGAAACTCCCTTTTTTATCTAGGCCAATTAAATGTGTATGCAAGCACTGCCAAAACAAAACTATTATTAGTTCTCATAATAAAAAACAAGGATTAGCTCTGACAGAGAAAATGGCACATAGACATTTTATATATTTTAGTATTGTTTGGCTTTTAGTATTTTTATAGTGTGTCAAGCATTCTAAACTAGATTGAGTTGTGCATGTGTGTGTGTGGTAGGGGAATTGGGGGGCGTTGGTGTGTATGATGAAAGATCATTGGTTGTAATTACATCATTCCTGCATACAGGGGGCATTTTTGAGACATTGGAGAATGAGCCGGTCAGTGTGGAAGAGCTGGCCTTCAAGTTCGCTGTGACCAACATCAATCGAAACAGGACATTAATGCCCAACATTACGCTCACCTATGACATCCAGCGCATCAACCTTTTTGATAGTTTTGAGGCCTCGCGAAGAGGTAAGAGCCGTCTGCACTGCTTATTTCAACTCTTAGCATGGATTTAAGTAGTATGTGCTACTACTTCTGCTATCACTGCCAATACTACTACTAATAATAATAATATTAATAGCTATAATAATAATAGTAATAAATGTATCATTTACATAGCACCTTTCTTAAACAAAGTCAGCTTTATAACATCTATAATAAGAAAATACAGGCAATATCAGCAAGTAAAATACAATAAGCAATAACGAAGGAAAAGTTTGATATGGGGACTATGAAGAAATAAAGAATATTTGCTTGCCCAATTAGTAATATAGTGTGATATTGTTGTGGGAAAGGATGATAGGGTAGTGCACTAAAGGATGATAGGGTAGTGCACTAAATGATGATAGGGCACTGAATTTTGCTTTGTTTGTAAAGATGAAACATTGTGAATACTGAGAGTAATTGGAAGATGGTGTACCAGAGACATTATAGGAGTAATTTGTGCTTTCTCTGTGTGGGAAGTAAAAGAAAAGGAGTAATATGTCCAGATTTCTCTGTTTGGGTGAGAAAAAATAATAAGAGGTAGAATACAACAAGAATAAAAGTGGTCCAAGGATTTAACCTTGCGGTACACCACAGCAAATATCATGATTATTTGATAGACACTGACCAAGGGTAACAAAAATATGTCTATTTAGAAGTATAGCCTAATCTGCATTGTCAAATAAAGCAGTAAGGTCCAAAATGACAAAGACTGATAATTTATTATCATCAGTATTCAATCATTGACTGCTAAATCCAGGGCGGTTTCTATACTCTATACTTCTATATATGGCTTAGGCTACTGGTCAGAGAACTGGGAACATGACAGAAACTTCTCATCACATTCCTTTTATTTGTTGCTTCTGTTAGCATCTGTTAATATGTCCCACTTTCAACATACTCCGTCAAAGAAAGACAGACTACAACAAAGCAAATGAACACATTATGATTCATAGGGCAGTAGTTTGTCATTTTTTGCATTTGAACTAAATATTTGAAAATGTATTTCCCTCTTTCTTGTCTTAACTCTTCCCTTATCTCTCTGTCATAACTCTGTCCTCATTGTGAGTTAACACCACCTTCATATCAGTTTGTATTTTTGTCATAACTTCGCACAAATATCTCTCACACTGAGCCTCACAAGTGCATCCTTACCTGTTTCTGCTCTGCCTTTAGCATGCGATCAGCTGGCCTTGGGTGTGGCTGCCGTCTTTGGCCCCTCCCACAGCTCCTCGGTGAGTGCGGTGCAGTCCATTTGCAATGCCCTGGAGGTGCCCCACATCCAGACCCGCTGGAAACATCCATCTGTGGACAACAGGGACAGCTTCTACATCAACCTCCACCCGGACTACGCATCTATTAGCCGGGCTGTATTGGACATTGTGCAGTTTTTCAAGTGGAAGACGGTTACTGTAGTCTATGAGGATGCCACAGGTGGGATTCATTGGTGACAAATAGGAAACTACCACATACATATTAATGACACATACAAATATGACACACATGACAGATTTTTGAATTTCTCACTTATAGAAATAAAGTGTAAGAGCACATGCCATAACCAGAGGCGGTTCTAGGGAGGGTCCTTAGGGGGCCAGGGCCCCTGTCACAACATCCTTAGCTCCCCTAAGGCCCCTTAAATGAGGCATAGCATGAGACACATCATTTTTGTGAATGGCCATAAAGCGGTACCAGTATTGCCAACATAGCGACTTATTTAGCGAGCATTTCTACTGGTCCCAGTCTGCTGCCCCCACCCCAGTTCAGGTGGTCATAACTAAACTCTCATGTTTATCCTTGAGTAAATGATGTGCCATGCCATATTTTACTTAAAATAATATGACATAATTATTAGATAATAAACATATTATTGTTAATTAACAACACTTAGGTTTGGAGAAATACAGTATGTCTAATCTCTGTTAATATGAGAACCAGTCATCAAGTAATATATCAGTGTTCCAGTTTCTCATAAATACATTTACATTTACATTTACATTTACGGCATTTAGCAGACGCCCTTATCCAGAGCGACTTACAAAAAGTGCTTCATTGTTTTACTCAGAAATAGAATGTCCGTTGTAGGCATCGCTAGTGGAAGATCAGGTACTACTCCCAGGCAGCTTCAGGCTAATCAGATCTCTAACTGTGCAGCCACATTAGTATTCCTGTATATAGACATTCAAAGATCTACAAAAGATATCCAGCCAAAAATCTATTCAGGTGGCAATTTATGGATACAGTGAGTATCTGCACTAGACACCCATTGTAGATTGGGATCACGATAAAATAGATAAGGTTGTATTGACTTGCTTATATTACAGGAAGCTTTCTTATCTCACTAGGAAGGGTGTTTTTATTAAGAAAGGACAGATAGGTGTTGACCTAAAGTATAAGGAGGTTTGGCCAGTTCTCAGAAACTGAACTCTGGGTGTCAGTACCGTATGAATGAGTAAAAAGCACTCCATTTGAGTAAAAAGCACTCCATTTCAGCTTTCACACTGACATTATCATGCATCACATCCTTGAGACAAGTATCAGAGCAGCAGTTGTGATATGTTCTGATAAATATGAAATATGCACATAGGTTGTGGTCTTGGCTATGTTTGGATCCATGAAGCCATATTACATACTGACTTGTTCATGCTTGTAATCAATTATGGGCACAATAATTGAAAGGTACAAGGGACTTTCAAAAAATGCTTGACTTTCTGAGAAGATTTTGAGAGAGGCTTTAGACAATTAAAAAAATTCTTAATAAGTGGGTCTGTGTCAGGAGAGGGTGTATTTTCATTGTTTTATCTGTATATATGCAGTGACATTAAAGCACTAAATATTAAAACACTAAATATTAAAACAGATCATTTTTATGCTTTAATGAAAAATGCTATGCACTGTTCCACTGAAGCTGACATTCTGGGGGAAAATATTTTTTCTTACATTCATTCTCCAGAGGAATTATTAAGTCTTAGATGAACTTTATGAAATAGAATCCATCTGCATTTTAACATGATAAACAATGCTGTATTTTTGGAACTGAAACGCAATGTATATTAATGGCAGCAATTTCAAAAAGAAGCAGGAAATTCTGAAATGATTTGTGGTTAACCTTAAATATTTAAACACTGCTAAGCGTCATTTGTTTCATTGATATCCTACTTCATGGACTCCCTATGTTTTCTGTGCATCTTCACTGTGCTAGTCCTTATCAATTAAACGTTTTGAATGATGGTTTGTGTGTTTGTTTTGAAGGTCTGATTCGTCTGCAGGAGCTGATCAAAGCGCCGTCCCGATACAGCATTAAAATCAAGATCAGGCAGCTCCCAGCGGGCAGCAAAGACGCTCGGCCACTTCTGAAAGAGATGAAGAAAGGGAGGGAGTTCTGCGTCATCTTCGACTGCTCGTATCTGAGCTCAGCAGAGCTGTTAAAGCAGGTAACACACACACACACACACACACACACATTCCCCTGGTCGTAGGACAGGTAACACACACACACACACACACACACTCCCCTGGTCGTAGGACAGGTAACACACACACACACACTCCCCTGGTCGTAGGACAGGTAACACACACACACACACACACACTCACCTGGTCGTAGGACAGGTAACACACACACACACACACACACACTCCCCTGGTCGTAGGACAGGTAACACACACACACACACACACACACTCCCCAGGTCGTAGGACAGGTAACACACACACACACACACACACACACACTCACCTGGTCGTAGGACAGGTAACACACACACACACACTCCCCTGGTCGTAGGACAGGTAGCACACACACACACACACACTCCCCTGGTCGTAGGACAGGTAACACACACACACACTCCCCTTGTCGTAGGACAGGTAACACACACACACACACACACACACACACACACTCACCTTGTCGAAGGACAGGTAACACACACACACATACACTCACCTGGTCGTAGGACAGGTAACACACACACACACACAAACTTGGTCGTAGGACAGGTAACACAAACACTGACATGGCCGTAGAAAAGAATAGAAGCTGAATTGTGATTTTCTTTCTCTGTCTACAGTTACTGTCTATGGGCATGATGACCGAGTACTACCATTTCTTCTTCACCACGCTGGTAGTACACCCCTGACCACTGTAGGACAATATTTACTGTAGGACACTATTTGCTGTAGGATCTGTAGGAGTAACTGTATATGTACAATATTAACTGTACATTCTTTATCTATTCAGTGCTGAGGGATCTGTAGTAGTGTGTGACAGATCCATGTACTGAAGTATCAGTAATACAACCTGACTATTAGATGTGCACTGCAGGACACAAAGGAGTGTGTGACAGTGCGGTGTGTGTGTGTGTGTGTGTGTGTGTGTGTGTGTGTGTGTCTTGAAGGATCTATATGCTCTGGACCTGGAGCCGTACCGCTACAGTGGGGTGAATATGACAGGCTTTCGCCTGCTCAATGTGGACAAGCCTCAGGTGACTTCGGTGCTGGAGAAATGGTCCATGGAGAGACTGCAGTCTCCACCCAGAGCCGAGAGTGGCCTCATGGAGGGCATGATGACGGTAAGTCCTCGCAGCACTGGGGCTCGCAGAGAGGCTGTTTATGCTGTTGTTGTGCAGTTGTTTGGTTAGCTTGCTGTGTGAGAGTTAAAAAGTGAACATTGTTCTAATGAGTCAGTAGCTGCCTGAAATGACTGTGCATGTGTACCAAAGCTGCTGTCAATTACGGCCAATTAACACTTATGGTCGATTAACATGTGGAATAATTTGATGAACTTACCTTTACTTAACTTTGATGAATTTACCTTGTGCTCTATTTCAACAACAGCCATTAAGAACTGTGTTGGTGATTAACTGATCTTTGGTGAAGGCGGCATGGTGGTGTGGTGGTTAGCACTGTTGCTTCACAGCAAGGCGGTCTGGGTTCGATTCTCGGTCTGGGCTGCTCTGTGTGGAGTTTGCATCTCTCCCTGTGCCTGCGTGGGTTTTCTCCGGGTACTCCGGTTTCCTCTCACAGTCCAAAGACATGCATCCTAGGTTGATTGGTTACTCTAGATTGCCCGTAGGTGTGAGTGTGTGTGTGCATGTTGGCCATGTGGTGGACTGGCGACCTGCCCATGGTGTACCCTGCCTTAGCCTGGAGATGCTGGGATTGGCTCCAGCCCCCCATGACCCCGACTAGCGGGAATAAGCGGTATGGATAATGAAATTAAATGAAATGATCTTTGGTGACTAATTATAAATGTGGTGCTTAGAGATTTCGTTTTAAACACTGGAATATTCTTTTAAGTTAATAATGATAATGGGACTATGATATATAGATGGGGTGAATGCTTCATTGTTCCTTCAGTATTTTACTGAAAAGTTGCCCTTTTTAAAGCATCAGGACCACAGTCCTGCCAAACCGTACCACTGCCCACATTAGTACCTCTCCCTGCTCGGACACACTCGTTTGAGCACGAGAGTGTACCATCAATCTCCTTCCTCCAATCTATCAGGTGTGTTCGAGCGGTAGGCGCATTAGGTGTGACTCCACCACTCACCTGTGCTTCTCTCCCCCAGACGGACGCTGCCCTTATGTACGACGCCGTGTACATGGTGGCCGGTGTGTCTCAGCGGGTCTCCCCGATCACCGTCAGCTCACTGCAGTGCCACAGGCACAAACCCTGGCGCTTCGGATCACGCTTCATCAGCATGTTCAAGGAGGTGAGAGCGCCCCCTGGTGGCTCAGACGCAACTGCGTCCCATCTGTTTTGGGACACTCTGAGTCCTACACTGGCTCTACAGCCCATGGGCCTGTGTCTGGTATTAACGCTGATGCATTTACACAAGTGTGTGACTATTGGTGACAGGGCTCCTTAAGACATTACATTACATCCTCAAGGAAAAACATGCTTCCAAACTCACTAGTTAGCAACACTCACTGCTGATGTAACACATATGACCGAAAGTGTAAAAATGCCATGGCAAATAAAAACACTGTAGTATTACTGCTAATAAATAGGAAAGGAACTTTTTAATTTGTACATCAGGCAGCTGCATGCTATCTTTGATCCAATTAAAATGAGAAAATAATTGGACTGTAATCTACTATTATTTTCTCTTGTATTCAATTGTTTTGGGTATTCAAATATAGACAAAAACAAACAAGTAAACAAACAAACAATCTTTCTCTCTGTAATGTGGAGCGATAATGAGGCTGACGCACGAAGAGAGAGATTTGTTAAGGGCAAGTCCATATTCAGGGAGGTTAAAACCAGGGCCAGGGCACCAAAACAAACAGAACCAGAATACATTATAGCAGCTGAGAATAGGCTATGTGGCAACAGGGCTTAGAATAACGGAGGCTAATATATAAAAAGGACTTTAGCTTAGTACCTACAATGACCAGCAGCATAACATGGTTAAGTTAAATAAGTGTTAAATAACAAGACTAATAAGAAATGAGGAACATGTGATACAAAATGTGACATTCTCACTCTCTCTCATTCCTTCTATCTCTCTCATTCCCTCTATCTATCTATCTATCTATATATATATATATATATATATATATATATATATATATATATATATATAGATATGAGGCAGGATGCTGAGAAAAGCATAATTCAAATGACATTTTATTTATAGAAACCTGCGCAGTTAGCACAAACAACGCTTGACGGATTGAGACTCAGAAGTGAAGTAGACTCAACAAAGACAAGTGACATTGACGACATCGACACACATATATATACCTTGATTGAAATAAACGAGCCCCAAGTGTACTGCATGACGTTAACAGGTGAGACAGATGAACACATGCACATTGAACCACACCCAAAGGAAATACATATATGGACATGACCAGACGCAGACTACACATACACATGCCCAAGGGAAAGGGTGACTTTGTTCAGTCTAATGTCTAAACATGTTTTTCCCAGAAATTAGTATGCCTGGCAAAAGAAAAATATATATTTATATACTGTTCTTAAAGCACAAAAAATATTTATGAAAGCCTTTTAAAAACAAAACTTGTGTTGTCCCATAGAGTGTGCACACACTTCACTTCCCGCCTCACATGAAATTCTAGACGATCCCCACTGAAAGGAACACTTCAGCCATAAACAGGAACACTGACTGAGAAATTGTGTTTCGAGAGGAAAGAAGACCTCCAACCTGTCGTCAAATTTATTTTAGACAGGGATAAGTCTGGACACCATTCGACAATGGACGTGCACATTTTTTCAACTGTCATAAACTTGTTGCTCAGGTGGTTGCTAGTCAGCCGTGACTCGTTTATGACATTTCATTAAAGCATCATGACCTCATCTGAGCAGGGATAATTATCTTATGGTTCACCTCACTGATAATGACTTACAGGCACAATGACCAACAGGCACCAATTTGTTGTGGGTTACACTAACGACAAATGCACACAAATCCAATCTCCATAGGCAAACAGTGGCGGTAGGACGGGTCATACTGAAGACCTCAGTGTGGCCATGGTATTCCACCTTAGGTCAGTCAGCTCAGGAAATGTCTGTCCTGCTTTGTCCTGGTCAACTTTAAGTGCTGTTACTGTCTCTGGATGTTCTCTGGAGTGATGAGTCATGCTTCTCTATCTAGTGGTCTGATGAGTCTGGGATTATCTGGGATGCCAAGAGAACACAACCTACTAATGTGTGATGAGCACAAGGTGGTTGACAGCCAAGATGGCATAACCTTTTTGCCTGTGAGGAGTGATCGTGGTTCTCCAGTTAATCATGTAATTAGATAAGAAGTTATAAAGGTGGATTATATCCAAGAAGGATCAATTTCACTAATGTAATCTAGTGGCCATGTTGGAGAAAAGTTAACTGTCAAACTTTGTGGCTGGTAATGTGGGGTATCTGTGATGTAAATGCTGATGAAGAATACCTTAATTAATATTAATCTAAAGTGTTCTGCCTTGCCTGTAAAAACAAGGTCAGAGTGTCATTGATGAATTCAGTGAATTTAGTGCTGTGTGAGTGAGTGAATGAGTGAATGAGTGAATGAGTGAATGAGTGAATAAGTGAATAAGTGAGTGAGTGAGTGAGTGAGTGAGTGAGTGTGTAAGTGAGTGCATGTTAGCTGTGGCCACAAGTTACAATTTGTGAAGTGTAAAGTGGACCAGCGTTTTGGCACTCTACACAGCAGCTCAGCTTGCTACATCGCAAGCCTCAGGGAACCAAGGCAATTTTCTCAGCAGTAAGATACAAAAAAACCCCACTAAAAACCCCTTCATTCAGAGCATTTCAGCCGCTGTGCTGTTGACAGTTGGTGTTGATGCTGTGCAGTAGATTGTCCTCAGCTGGTGATGGGAATTATTAATAATACATTTACTGTCACCACTAGAAAGTATTTCTTTTCCTGTGCAATGATTTCATCCTCAGGCCCAGTGGAATGGACTGACTGGACAAATAATCCTTAACCAGACGGACGGACAGAGGAAGGAGTTTGACTTGGACATTATCAGCCTGAGAGAGGACGGCATGGAAAAGGTGAACACCCACGCTACCTTTTTATGACCTTATTATCACAACAGTAGTGACATTGTTGCAATAATGACCTCATTAGCAGCGGGAGACCCTGGGCCCCTCGTGCAGGTCTTTCTCCTGTAATGAATCAGAGCTGCTGTTCAAATATCTTCTGTGTTTTCTTCTCACGTACGCTTTCACGTTCACAAGTTGCTCGCCGGGCTCTTTAATAAAGTGTGGAAGAAGGTTGGTTCTTTCGCGTCTGTCCTCGGGGCTTGGCTTCCTTCCCCCCAGCTGTTAATCTTTTTTTTTCCTTTGCAACTCCTCGGTCTGCCCGTAGTCCACCACTTTCTTTTAATGTTAGTGATCTTTTGTGTCAGAAATATGCCTATTTATGATCATTTTGAAGCAAGTTAGTATGTTAAATAGTGACTACACATCGTCGCGTGGTGAATAAACCCAGATTGTTGGACATAAATTCCAAACATCAGAGTACTAATGTTTTATTCTCATCGTTCTACACATACCTGCTTTAATTTTATGACAATACTGTATGTACAAACATGAGCACATTTATATAGTGTAGCTCTCTAACCACATCCAAACTCCATGCAAGCAATCTCTGTATCCAACTTTTGCCATAATCATTAAATGCTCTGTCAGTCTGCCATTATCCCTCAGTCTCAGCCCACTAAGTAAAGCAGCTGGGTCAATTATCGGTTAATCAGACATTTTCGGCGCATTATCCTACTGCTTCCTGCAAGCTCACGGACCAGAGGCTACTTATGACAGCCGCTCTCAAACTGCAGGGATGAAGAATGGAAAACAACACTCCTCTCCCTCTCCTCCCTCCTCTCTCCGTCTCTCCGTCGCTCTCTGTAGCTCTGTCGGAGATGGCGCAGGGGGTTGCTTCATCAGCTTTGTGCCCACAGCTGTCGGCTCCTGGGTCTGACATCATGACTCGGCGGTTTCTCCGCCTCAGTGGCGTGATCCATACACACTATCAGATAGGATTAGCTTGGTGTACCCCAAGGGCCTGGACTTTTTGAGTTCGCGTCTGTGTTTAACGAAGTTAAAAATGTATTTAAGTCAATCAAGGCAACTCAAGAGCTAACGCAAACCCCTTTATGCAGGGACGTTTCTCCTTGCTACATGTCTGACTTGAGTATTCGTGTATTCCGTCCCCCACCTTTCTTCTTCACTGTAGACCTTCTCTAGCTGTTCTTAATCGCTGCTGCGTTCTTCTTGGGTCCTAAGTCTTATTGATACAAATGAGGCTGTCCACTGCTTTGTGTTGTCCCTGAGAATGTCTGTGACGTGTCCAGTGACTGATCCTTTGTTTATATCAGATTGGGGTGTGGAACTCCAATTCAGGCCTTAATATGACAGAGACAAGCACAGAGAGGACAGCTAATATTACAGACTCCATGGTCAACCGTACCTTAATCGTCACCACTATCCTGGTAATTTTAGTGATAATGTGGATATCTATATATATCTTTTTTTTAAATCTATAACATATTCTGCCACTGATGATTTGTAATGTGATTTTGTGGCAGGAAAACCCATACGTGATGTATAAGAAGTCAGACAAGCCGCTGTACGGAAACGACAGGTTCGAGGGTTACTGTCTGGACCTGCTGAAGGAACTTTCCAACATCCTGGGCTTTTCCTACGAGGTCAAGCTGGTGTCGGATGGCAAATACGGTGCCCAGAACGACAAGGGGGAGTGGAACGGAATGGTCCGCGAGCTCATGGATCATGTACGTTAGACCGTTTTTCTTCGAATCGTGAAATTGCCATCTGCATTACGCTCTTAACGTTACATGCTACACTTAGCTGAGATTCACTCTGTCTACGCAAGTCCCTCTTCATCTAACTGCTGGGTCAGAGATGATCCACCTCAGCGGCTCCATACGTCAGATGTGTGCCGCTCGGCCCGTGTACAGGAGGCGAGCTGTCAGATCATTCTTTGCGGTGCCTCCCGTCCCTTGGTGCAGGTGGCCGACCTTGCCGTGGCTCCTCTCACCATCACCTACGTGAGGGAGAAGGTCATCGATTTCTCCAAGCCCTTCATGACCCTGGGAATCTCCATCCTTTACCACAAGCCCAATGGCACCAACCCAGGCGTCTTCTCCTTCCTCAACCCGCTCTCGCCCGACATCTGGATGTACGTGCTCCTCGCCTGCCTTGGGGTCAGCTGCGTACTCTTCGTCATTGCCAGGTAAAAGATCTAGAGTTGGGGTTCTGGAACAGGCCTGCAATGACTTTTTAGGGTTCTGACAAAGAGCGGCAGTCTGAAGGCTGGAAAAGGATGGAATATATAAACCGTGTATTCACTGCCTGGAAATAATATGGAAATTCAATTTTTCAAGGGAATATAGGATGCCAAGGTTTTATAACCTGTTCTGCAAGTCTATACACATTCTCTGATTTTCTGAGGGCTGATGACAATTACAAGCAGCAAGACAACTGAACATGTCTGGAAGGTTGAAAGAGAAAACGAATCGAGTTAACATTCCCACTGCATGTCACCCCACTTGCACTGTCAAATCTGTCTGCAAATTTCACTGCATGTTGTAGGTAGGAAGTTAGGAGAGCATTTTATAATCACTTTCCCAAATCCTACTCTCCTAAAAATCTCATCAGTAACAGCTGGAGTTGGTCAGACTGTGTGAGAAAACAGCAGAGACGATTAATCAATTAAACGGACACATCTGAAGTCATACCTACTACTTCACTGGGTAATCTGACATTAACTCCCACGGGCTGCTAAATGTCCCACCTGTTTCAGACATTTCCGTGCAGAAATGTAGCGTCTTCCAGAGGAGGCCATAAAATGACTCTATAATGGACCCCCCACAAATCGAAACCAAGTGCCCTTTGGTAGACATCTGACCACTTTTCATTTTATTTTATTGCTCTGACTGTCCTGTGCTTCAGTCCTTAACAGGAATGCAGCACTGTGATTAAGAGGTTCTTGTCTCTATGCCCAGTGATTTGGCAAACACGTTGCATTTATTACCCAGTGCTAATGGCTCAGGCAAACTCATCTGGGGTGGGAGATTTGTGTCCAGCTGTTAGAGGTGAGCTAACTTTAGTGAGATCCGCTTGCCATTGCTTCTCCGATATAGCCGTTCTTTTGTAGCTCAGCAGGGTTAAAACATTGGGAACCTGGGAAGGGTTGTGGCAGTTCAGAGAATCAAGATGTGCTTCAGTTCTATAGAGAAAGGTCACAGAAGACAGATCTGTGGAAGTCAGGGCAAGTGTCTAAGTGACTGAAAGCAGAGTCCTCATATGTGTGGCTGAAAACAGAGTCCTCATATGTGTGGCTGAAAACAGAGTCCTCACATGTATGAGTGAAATCATGGGACACCTTCAGTAAGATGTTCACAGTGCACTCCTTATATTCCTCATCTGATGATGCTATGCAAGGTGTTTTCCTGTCTCGATGCAGATTTACTCCTTATGAATGGTACAACCCTCACCCGTGCAACCCCGACTCTGACATTGTGGAGAACAACTTCACTCTAATCAACAGCATGTGGTTTGGTGTTGGAGCCCTTATGCAGCAAGGTATGCCTTATCTATCAAGTGTGCAACATAGGAACACAGGATATCATTTTTTTTCACCTCTGCATTTTTAGATGTCAAAATAAAAGCCTGTACTTTGGATAATTATGGGTAGAGGACATGGGGTACTGGACTGCATAATAACACCTTTCCCTTCAGGCTCAGAACTGATGCCCAAAGCCCTGTCTACAAGGATCGTAGGAGGCATCTGGTGGTTCTTCACCCTCATCATCATCTCGTCCTACACGGCCAACCTGGCCGCCTTCCTCACCGTGGAGCGCATGGATTCGCCGATCGACTCGGCCGATGACCTGGCCAAGCAGACCAAGATCGAGTATGGAGCAGTGAGAGACGGCTCCACCATGACCTTCTTCAAGGTAAGACCACCACACACAGCCGCTTCATGGGGTTTGCCGTGGGGTTCACCTGCTACACTAACTGCCTGAATGTGACACTAAACACACACACAAATATACACACTTCATGAAGCTTCTCTTAGGTAGGCTGTGGAAGGCTTTAACAGACGTCAGTGTAGACAAAAGTTAAAACTATAGTGGGTGATTTTAAAACATGATTCCCTGCTCTTACATTAAAGCTAAAGCACATGTTTAGAGCCAGATAAGGCACCACACAGCCTTGAGCATTAACTCCACAGTATTTCTAATTAAGGTGTTTAATGAACTAACCCAGAACTTCCTGTGTACACTCTTGGTCCAACCAACGATGCTCACTTCCTCCTCCATTATGTGCTCTCCCCTTTGGCAGAAGTCGAAGATCTCCACCTATGAGAAGATGTGGGCCTTCATGAGCAGCAGGAAGAACACGGCGCTGGTGAAGAACAACCGGGAGGGAATCCAGCGGGTGCTGAACACGGACTACGCCCTCCTCATGGAGTCCACCAGCATCGAGTACATCAGCCAGCGCAACTGCAACCTCACCCAGATCGGAGGACTCGTAGACTCCAAGGGCTACGGGGTGGGCACTCCTATTGGTGAGGAAGCTGGGGTCAAAGTGCAAACGAGGAACCTGCGCGAGGAAAACTGTGCTGGGACACAACCACAGCACGTCCAGACTGCTATCAGATTACCGATAAGCCAGTTAACATCTTGCCCTGGCAGGCTACGTTTCTGTGATACATTCACTCTCTGAAGTGGTGAAAGATATGAATACGAGTAAGAATCATAGCGTATGAACCTGTAGCTTGTAGTCAGTGAACAAACTTTACATTTTTCACACACATCAGATGGATCGGTCTCAACTCAGCATTATTTATCGATCAATAAATCCTCACGACCGATTATCCGGTCAAGCTTGATCTCCATAGCACATTTCATGTGCAGATTTTTGCAGCATAATGATAAGCAGCTGGCTAAATAATATTATCCAGTGAAGATGAAGCCGATGGGTGTGTGTGTGTGTGTGTGTGTGCTTGTTTTCTTAACCAGGCTCTCCGTACCGGGACAAGGTGACCATCGCCATCCTGCAGCTGCAGGAGGAGGGCAAACTGCACATGATGAAGGAGAAGTGGTGGAGGGGCAACGGATGCCCCGAGGAGGACAGCAAGGAGGCGAGCGCCCTGGGCGTGGAGAACATCGGCGGCATCTTCATCGTGCTCGTCGCCGGCCTCGTGCTCTCCGTCTTCGTGGCGATCGGCGAGTTCGTCTACAAGTCCCGACGGAAGCCGGATGCGGAGGAGGAGAGCGCGGGCCGTTGTGAGTGGCACAGCAAGTTCTGAGTTCCGGCACGGGGGAACGTCCGGTGGGGGGGCATCCGGAGAGGGGGGGGGGGGGCATCCGGGAGTGGGGGGTGGGTGGCATCCGGTGGGTCGCGCCGGTGCCGTCCGCTTGCTCGTTTTGTTTGCTTGTTTGTTTGTCTGGCGGACAACCCGAGCCGCGGGGTAAGAACGGGCCGTATCTGTGCCGGTGCAGCGACGGCTAAACGCAGACCGTACGAGGACACAGCATCGCCAGACTGCACATTACAGATGACTGGCACTGACAAAGGAGGCACACTGATGTGGAGGACAATGCCTGAACAGCTGGAAAAGTAATGAGAGACTTTGAAAAACAATGAATCTCATAGAGTAGCACACATCCATGTAGCCGCCATTTAGATGAGAACAAGCTTGACCCTTTTACCCTCTAGTAGAGAGGACTCTTTTTTTTCTTCTGCGAAAAGATTATGGCTTGTTATAGTCATTTTACACCTGAACATTGGTTTTGAAAAGCTGTTGCTTTTGGTGCTGAACAAATGAATTTAATTTGAACACAGATATTTAAAAAAAAACATCATTTACATCATTTATATCGCAAACAAGATTTACAAAATAGCAGTGCCGCTCTTTCACAATACTGATATCCAGGTGCTTTGCCAGTATTTAATTCTGGGTGACATTACAAAATAATTAGGCAATTAGGTCATTATACATCATCTACTTTCATATTATGTGTCCCTGTTGAGAACACTAATAAACATTTCACCTGGTCCAGTTATCTGTGAAATTTCAAAGTGATGTGAGAATAGTTTTTGTATTTTCCTTTCCTTAATTAATTTTTTGTTTTGTCTAATTCACGTCCTGTATGCAAGGTTTTGGTTTGTTTAAATGGTGTTAGTGTGTGTGTGTGTGTGTGTGTGTGTCTGCCTTTCCAATGTATGGTTTTTAACTGTCATGGATAGAGAACTTGCAGACAAAAGGAAGCAGACACATAAAACAGGGATTTAATAACAAAAGTGATCGAACATAAAAACCCATGACGGTCAAAAATAAGAAACAACAACCAACGATGAGCTGGTTCAAACTTAAGACATAAATAAATTCTCAGGTGGAGAACTCGCTAATGGGCACCACACACCTGAGGGGCGTACACGCAACAACACAACACAGCTTTTATCACAGGAGGACCTTATTCATTTTTAATCTGTATCGTCCTAAAAAAGAAAAAATAAGAACATTTCCTAATTTTTAAGAGCTCTGTCCCTAAAAAACACTTTCTGATCACAGAACACCTACTTACAATATCTTTACAGGACCAAAAGCCAGGATCTAAATCTGTAAGCATTTTTTAACTCCCGTACTAAGCAAAATGATATCACGCACCTCTGCGAATCATTTTAGTAGGAATGAGAAAAATCTCTCTTTTGGTTCCTGGCCGTCATTCCATTCCGAATCACACGTCTCCCCTCGGCTCTGGTGCCGTTGCTCACCCAGAACCCCTGTGAAGTTTACACACGGCCTGCCTGTCCTCTGATGTCACTCCTTTTGCGCGTACCCCAATTTCCATGTAATATCGGGCTCAGCTGCAGGCCTGAGCCCATCAAAGGACAGTCCTCGAGTTCCGAAGACGAGCGCAGGAGCCATTACACGCCAATAAAAATCTGTCTGATACTGCTCAACCTCACGCAGGTCCAGCTCGGCTGGAGATTATACCCTGCAGATACAATATCGGCAGAATCACTGCCCGTCCTGTGGAAGCGGTCTACTTACAGCAGAACGATGAGGTAGATGCAGGCATTGCCAGGATATTAACGAGTGTTGACTTGAAGGTGCATTTTGTGTTATTGTGTGTTTACATGTTATTTGCAGTATTTAGATCCATTCGTTCAGATGACATTTACTGTCTGGTTAGCAGAGGCGTG
The DNA here is from genome assembly GCA_020368025.1 of Brachyhypopomus occidentalis. Taxonomy (NCBI): domain Eukaryota; kingdom Metazoa; phylum Chordata; class Actinopteri; order Gymnotiformes; family Hypopomidae; genus Brachyhypopomus; species Brachyhypopomus occidentalis. The sequence continues at coordinate 4,720,746 of JAGXOD010000018.1, forward strand.
AAGGCAAATTGGGGCAAGTTCACAGATCTACCATCTATGGTCTTGCAGTGCTTGTTGGTGAGATAAGACTTTCCGAATTTGTTTTAGGTTTGCCAAACGAGCGTCAAACATCATGATCCCGAGCCCTGAAAGGAAGAGAAATTTGACTTGACTTGCCAGGTTTACCGTCAAGGCATTTATAACTTGCTCGAATGGTCTCCATACAAAATATAATAAAGATGTTTTCTACGTCCTTTTCTATCCAAAGCCCACTCGTTTCTGTCTGCGAAATGACAACATGTGGAGGTGGTAGCTACGCCTTCCCTAGCTCACGCCAGTCTTTAGGCTCCTCAGGAAGTCCTAACAGCATGCTGGGTAAGCGCACGCATACTCCAACATCATCCAATAATCCACTATACTACGAAGGCACTTCATGTTTGATATAAGCTTGCATGCGCACACACACACACACACACACACACACGCACACATGTACAGCAGTGCTGAATTAAAGACTCCATTACCCACTGCTTAGATCCCTGATCCATGCTAAAGCCTACACATTTTTTCACTTGTCTTTTTTCAATGTGTGTGTGTGTGTGTGTGTGTTCAGTCTTGGCAAGCATATTTTCCAGTGCCTGATCTGGCCTGCCATAAAGTAATCTCTGTAGCAGAAGGGACGGGCAGAAATACGACTTTCTTCTGAGTATATTGAGACTAATGTCAGTATGGCTGCCAACCGTTTTATACTGGATTCCAAATCAGCTTTTAGAGGTGGTTATAGACTTCCAAACACATTAATATAACATCACTCTTGGTAGAAGACGAATTCCCTCCAAATCACCAACTTTTTAGCGGAGGAGAATTTATTTGTTTTCTATGGACTGGGAAGATCGGGTCCCATGCTGTATGCCACGGTAACAGACTGCACAACGCTGCAGACGTTCTTGTGCATGACGGTTGTAGGCGAGCCATTACAGAAGCGCTGAGTGTGTGCATTCCTCCCGACCCGCCAGCCAAACACATGCCCCGCCATATAAATCACACAGCGCCCGCCGGCCGAGGCCGCTTAATGAAAACATTAATCAGACCCGTCCATAATCAGATTCAGACAAGATTCAGATTCAGATTTCAATCTGGAACAGCCATGGTGATGCCAGCTTTTTGCCAGAGTTCAAATGGCGCAAGACAATGGAAGTGATGTGTTTGAGTGTCACATTTATAGTGTGGGTTCATATGCGCATGTGTGTTACGTTGGATGGACATATGAAATGAACTCGGGTAATAAGAGAAATGTGTCCCACAAGCGGAAATTAATCACTCTGAACTAACGATGCACAAGGGGGCAAGAGGCAATTTGTTGTTGTTCCCACGTAAAGTTTGAACACGAGTCTCACGCAGTTGAAATAAAGATGTGTTAATCCTGTAACCACGCCCTCCGCAGGTGTGTGGGATGTGTGTAGGGCAATGCTAAGAGCAGTGTGTATGTGTGTGTGTGTGTGTGTGTGTGTGTCAGACCCACAGCTGGGCAGTGACAAAGTCTTTAAACCAGAGTCTGACATTGTTAAATATAATCATTTACGGTTATTGTTATGTTGGCTTGAAAAAGCCCTATCAGGCAAATTGCCCTTAACAATTTCCCTGCCAATTACCCCTCACTCCAAATTACCCCTCACAGCCCCTCAACATTTACCCCATCAGCCAAGTTGGCTTCATCAGCTACCTCCACAGCTAAATAACCCTTCAACCACAACTAGCCCACAGCTAAATAACCCTTCAACCACAACTACCCCACAGCTAAATAACCCTTCAACCACAACTACCCCCACAGCTAAATAACCCTTCAACCACAACTACCCCACAGTTAAATAACCTTTCAACCACAACTACCCCCACAGCTAAATAACCACTCAGCCTCACATCTTTTTGTTTTCTTCTACTTATTCTTTATTCTATCCTTTCATGCATCCCTCCATCCTCTCATTCTCTGGTTTTATAACACCCATCATTTTCAACTGTACACTGATGCCACTCGTCTATTCATCTCTTCAGTCCCTTTATTCATCCTTCCATCCTTCCATAGAAATCCATTGATTTGAAAATTCCTTTAATTTTCAATCTATAGCCATCAAACCAGAGAGAGAGAGAGAGAGAGAGAGAGAGAGAGAGAGAGAGAGAGAGAGAGAGAGAGAGAGAGAGAGAGAGAGAGAGAGAGAGAGAGAGAGAGAGAGAGAGACAGAGAGACAGAGACAGAGAGAGAGACAGAGAGAGAGAGAGAGAGAGAGAGAGAGAGAGAGAGAGACAGAGAGGGGTACAGCAAAGACTCAGGTAAAGATGTCAGCATTAAGCAGTACAGAACAAAGGCTAAAAGCTCAGTGTCTTTTATTTACCCAAACACAATTATACACTTGTGTGTGTGTGTGTGTGTGTGAGAGAGAGAGAGAGAGGAAGAGGAAGAGAGAGAGGAAGGTGTGTGTGAAGCCAGTGCTAGGCTAGGCAGGGCTTTGCATTAATCCTATGGGATAATCACACTTTTAAGGTTTGTTTTTTTTCCTGATGAATTCAGGAATTTCATTAGGTTGTCTGATCTTTAATCTGCCAACCCTGATGTGTAATCAAAACTGGGAGCAGGATTACAATCTTCCTTAAATCTTGGCAGGATTAGGGCAAGTGACCTCAATTTGCAATACATCTGTTTCCTACTCCTGTCAGCTCCCTCTGTGTAAAATGGAATAATCACATTGTGGTTATTTCTGGATGATTTGTGTGTGAGTGTGAGTGTGTGTGTGTGTGTGTGTGTGTGTGTGTGTGTAGAAGAGTGGAATCTGTGAAAGTCATCAGCAGTGCATTTGTTCATTTTAAGGGTATTCATCACATTGATGGGTTACTCTTGAATCATTATGTCATCTACGTTATTTCGTTTGGACAACATTGTATGTGGGCAGGGTTTGTATGGTCTACAGCATGGCACTGCACTTAGAGTGGGGGCAGTAAGATGATGCTGCCAGCCCTTTGTGTTTGGTGAAACGCAATCAAAGTTGCAAAATGTGTTCAGTGTCCTTAGTTGATAGTTATAATAGGGTGGAAATGGGTTAATGGTTTGTTTGTATTGTACAAATGAAGGTTATAAATATTAGAGATTAGAATAAAGGCTGACAGTGGCAAAATTAGCAGTTTTCATTTGTGTATGAATTATGAGGATTGGTTATCTATTATTGGTTGCCATGCAATTAGCCACGCCTCATTCCTCATCCTAGCTTTCTGCTTCCTTGGTTGACAACAGGCTCCGCCCAGTTCTTCAGCGCCTTCACCATAGTCCCATCGACCATTGGTCCATATTATAGACTTATGAGGAATCTCTGAACCAAATACTGTACAGGGGAGTAAAGTCATCAGATTACTGCTTGCATTCACAATGAAGCTTAACATTTTGCCCCAGTGAGTATTTGACCTGAAGAACCCATCTTACCTAATGTAGTAAAACTGATGTGAGGGGGATGTGAAGTGGGAGGTGGCAGCTATACAAGGGGGAGGGGTTTTCTCCTCCCTCAAATCGAGCCCTGCATGTTCACACCTTTTGATTGGTTGCTTCCAGCTTCCAAGTTTCATTTCTTCTGCCAGTTTTTTATTTTGACAATTTTCTCAACCTCATTATACAGTTCACCTGCATTTGCCTCTCTGCCTGGATCCAAACCCAGGGTGTTTACCTGCTGCCGTGCTGTTTACCTGCTCTTGGGCTGTTTACCTGCGTCTCCAGGGACTGGAATCTCCAACCCGGCGAAATTCACTGACAGTGTTTCGTTCAGAAACACCATGATAAACATTGCTTATTTTCCAAAGTAATGCTTATGTCAAATCAACTCCCTGCACACTTCCTTTATTCATAAGAAATACAATTCCTCCTTTAACTACGTTCATTGAAAGGCATAAGCCGACCTCAGATACTCACTCTCAACGTTTACCTTGGGTGCGCATTAACAGTCTACCATCTGTGAGAACCACGATACTCTGGAGGACATTCAAAACTGTGAAGAGATTTACAGAATATGCGACCCCCCCCAAAAAAAAAAAGATTTCACAAGATTGATGGCTATGCTTTTCTGTTCTAGACAGAAGTGGTGTTGGTACGGAAACCGTGACAGGGCTGAAGGGCTGTTTAGAATGCAGCCCGAGTGGCTCAAGCTTCCTCAGCTGGAGCCGCGAACGAGCCACAGTGCCGGCGTGTCTTTAAAGTCACCGTGGGAGTAAAATCAAAGGGACAACTTCTGAATGAGCCGCCGTCCGTGTGCAGTTAACAGCAATGCTGCTCGCTCATGTAAATCGGTCATTCAAATGTGCCGGCAGCTTCAAAAGCAAAGCAATCTGACGATCTTTGATGTTCCACAAAGGTGAAATAAGAATAGCTGACTTTACTACTGATAGTCAGAAATTTGACAAAATCTTTTGCTGATCATATATGAATTGTGTAGTTACATTTTTGCTGCAAATGATTGTTCTACTTTCATAGATTATTGAATATATTGAGAACAGAAGCAGAATGTCTATTTCCATTATAGGGAATAATTAACATTATTAAGTTTATAACAAGCAAAATAAAAGACTGGTTTGTACATTTAGTCTGGACTGTGAATTTTCTCTTTCAAATCTTGGGTTAGTTTTAATTACTTCAGAACATATAGATATGTTTCAAGAGTGTTTGGAAATTAAAGTGTTCAGTGCTGGGTGTAATAATATAATAATAATAATAATAATATAATACATTATTTTTAGTATCGGGTTGTTGAGAAGCATCAGCTCCACCCTCTGCCAGTCATACAAGGTTGTAACGTATCGTTTTCTGTCATCTGTATTGTAGCTGTTGGGTGGGTGAGTGTAAAGTCCAGCCCTTAGTACACTAGAGCTCCACTTTTAGAACTGGACACTCATCCAGCTAACTACATTTAAACAGCAAATTGGCTGACTCCAGTAACTATTGTTTGATCAAATGTGCAATGACGTCAAAAGAATTACCTGTCACCTTTGTGCTGAAAAGCTAAATAGAAATATAATAGAAATAAAAACTAAATAGAAATATAAAATCAAACCAAGGTACAGTAGTAAAGTAAGTCTCTCCATCACTTCAAGCTTACAATTTCAACCTCAACACAGCCTCCATGTTCATAATAAAAATGGAAACATTGGCCTCTTGTGGGCAATTTAGGTAAAACGTAATAAAGCAAAACAAGGCGAGTTTATTCATACAAAGGGCAATTCAAAGAGCATAACACAGACAATATAATAAAAAGCCTATTACTGCCCAATATCCATCAACCTGGGAAGGTTTTTGCCAAAAGCAAAAAAGAAAGAAAAGAAAATGCTAAATATAGTTGATTTAAATAGGAAATTAAAAATTTAAATTTTATGAAAGGATGAAAAATGCAGTATAAAAACTATCATCAAACTAACATTAATAATAAGAAATGAAATAAAAAATACAGAGATGATAATAAACTATTAATAAAAATATCTAAAGTGCATAAAATTAAATCTATAGAATAGCAGGGCAAAACTGTCTCTGAGATCTAAACAGTGTGAGTAGTTTGGTTGATCTGAATGGCACAGGAGAGCAGATGTGTTTACAGTCTGGGTTTGAAGATGTTTAGAGTCTGCACATGTCCCAGACTCAGGAAGGTTATTCCAACTGCAGCACAGTAGCAGAAGACAGCCTTCACTGCATTTAGGGACTGTTTATAGGTCAGAATCCAGAATCTGGGGGTTCTAATAGGCCCATATTTTCCCAGCATACAAGTAATTTAAATAGGAGCTACCACATTTAATCATTTGAATACAAGTCGCAATATTGTAAAATCTCTTCTGAAGCTGACGGGTGTAATGACTTGAGTGCTGGTGTAATGAGTTCACAGCAGTCAATAATCTGTAGCTGTCCAATGGACTTTTGAGGGAGGCCTGTGAGGAGGTCATTACAATAATCTAGACTGCTGGAGATAAACATCTTTTTCCATCACAAGGGACACATGATGTAAATCTGAGCATCATCAGCAGAGCTGAGATAAGCAAGTTTGTTGTCCTGCAGAATTTGACCTAGAGGGAGCATGTAAAGGTTAAAGAGAAACGGTACAAGAGTCAGTCCTTATGGGAACCCAAGTTAGGGGGGGATTGCTCTGATTTTAGAAGTCATTTCTATACATAAAAGTTTATTCCACACTGAATGGAAATAATACACAGAATCAAAGTAAAAATAACCTGATTGTAGAATGGCATTGTAAACATCATTAACATTAAACTCGTGCTTAACACAATGATAATCATAGTGCACACTATAAGGTGCGTTAAACTGAAATCAGATTACACATCCACACATGCATTCACAAACATGCAATCTGGACACCCCGCCCCCTATCTCCCTTCCACCCCAAAGTACAGCTGGAAGATCTCCCCACATCCCCTGTCACTGAGGTACTGGAAAAGCTGACCAAGGTCCATGTGATTGCCCCTGTTTCCATGAGGGTCGAAAATGGCCTCCTCAAAGCCGGAGAACCTTCGAAGTGAGTCCATGTCCTCCGCATTGCCACTGCCACCGCCCACCAACTCTATGGCGACATCCTCCCTGTGTCGAATCATGATCCTCTTCCAGGTCAAAACTTTCAGCCTGTGCGTCAAAGCAGACAGCGATTGCGTTAAGGCAGCTGGTGCTATAGGTCAGAACCTCCACCTTGCTGCTGGAGGTCCCAGCCTTTAGTTTAGACACGACTTTCACATAACACTCATCATCCTACTAATGGAGGTCTTTGGGACCATCTGTTGATTAGAGCTGGCTGTACTTGGTTTATAATGTGGCAGTGTCTGACTAGTTCAGTATCTGACTAGTAACTTCAGAAACAAATATCTTTTCATACATTTTATAAAACTACAGTTCTTTGCTTAAGAATGCCTACCCATACCTGGCCCAGAAGTCCTCACAGGCAGGGTGTAGCCCCTCCACACACACAATGCCTGGCTTTCCCGGCATACAAAAGCCTGACAGGTTCATCTCCTTAGCCCATTCCAGAATGTTCTTTCTCTTGTTCTTATTATAAATGTGATGGCTGTAGATCCAGAGCCTAGTGAAGGTTTCTCTGGGCGGTGAAACGACCGTTTCTTTCTTGGAGGCGTTGTCGAGGGCACTCCTGTTGAGGTATTCGAGCGCGTGATCTTTGAGCCACTCTACAGCAGAGAGCGCGCACACGTCTCCGCAGCAGCTCTCGCGCAGGTAGGAAGTCAAATCGGCGACAAGTCGAGACTGCTGCGCGCGGCTAATTTCGGCGCATCTGTAATGACACACAGAACCGAAAATAAACGCGCTTCTTTAAGGTTATAATTATAATGACACTGCTCTACCCGTAATAAATAAAACTGACACTTTAAATACCTGACTGCGATCTCTGGCAACACTTTTGGATAGTTGGATGGGTATGTACAAGACAGTGTAATGCCAATCTGTATAAAAGAAAACATTGGTAGGCTATGGGTACCAAGGGTTCAGTAATGCACATACTTCACATTCACATTTAAAACCTTGTAAAGAAAGTACGTTTTACCTCGTTAACAGTCGGACTGTCTATCTTCAGCTTGATCGAAAATTCAGGTCTTGTACAAGGCGGAATGTCGCTGGTTCCTTCCACATACGCTCGAAGTTCTGCGTGGGCAAGATGGTCAACCACAAATTCGTCTTCGCTTGGGAACATACTCGCCATAAGTTCTATTTCTGCTAGCTGAGCTTCCGCTTCTTCTGCAAATGCCATACCCGCATATGGTGTAGAATTTAATAGTGCAGCTAAACGAACTGTGGACGAATATACTGTTACTATTAGCAAGCTAACTAGGCTGCTACTTTGGGCGTTACTAACTAACCTACCATACTAAGCAACGTGTCAAAAATATAGCGAGGTAGCATTAACTTTGCCTAGTTTGCCTGGTTATATTGAACAAAGGCAACTTAATTCGCAATAAGCACAATGAATATAAAGACAACACTCTTTCATTCATGGTTAACTGAACCTGACCAAACATCTTCAAAGCAATGTGGTATTATTCACTTTGGTTTTAGCTACTGTTGGGCAAAGAACCCAAATTACACTCCGCTGAAGTTGGCTATAGTTAACATGGCATCGCATAACATTTCCTGCCCAAAAACTGCCGATACGTAGCAAAAAAGGTTATATCTTTAATGTCTAATTTTTCTAACTTTGATTAACTATACAAATAGTATATGAATAGTATCCAAAGTTAAAACATTATTTTACAGCTGAGTGGATGGAACGATCATTTAAAACTTTTATTTTGACGTTCTTGACGATACCAAGTTGAACCCGGAAGCGGCCGCAGAATCGCATTGTTGAACGTGTGTAGCATGTTAGCTGCAGCTTTATATGCAATCAAATTTATTTTTAACAGACGACGAACATAGATAACCGTTTATTAAATGATTTTTGTATATTACACGTTGCTCGAACTGGAATCTTTAGGTTGACACGTAATACGTCAAAGACTATGCAGCTGGAAAGTCAGAGTAAGACTCGAAATTCTGTTAACTTCACTTTGATTAGCTGGCTAGCTAAGTAGTAAGTGGTAACAAGCTGTTGGAAACTAAAGTACATTGCCTCTTCTTTTCTTTTTCTTATGTTATTTATTCATATTTGGAGCAGTGTGTGTCTCTGAATCACGTTATATATGTTTAACTTGGATCGAACTTGTTTCTTCGCCACTACTTTGTGCGTAATTACAGTTGACCAGATTGTACCAGTGTACGGCAAAGTATTAAAACAGATTAGTGTACCTGTCTATACCGATCTGCATATAACAAACTCAGTACCTCTGTCAATTAAAGTGAGCTTGTTCGCGATTTTTTTTTGTAACGTCTAGTTGTGACTTCATACGTCGTCAGTATAATTAACATAACATTTGATCTGTGATTAGGTTAGGCACTCATCATCATCATCATCCTCATCATCATATGCTGTAATGGGTAAAAAGCGAGCAAAAGATAGAAGTCCAAGAGAGGATAACTCTGTGGACCTGTCGGGTATGTAGCATCTGGCTCCCTTTAAGCATGACAATTTGGGATCCTTAGTCATAATTTGTGACTTTACTTTTTCATTATGTACCTTAGGTGCCACCTGTACACATATCCGTAAAGGAATTGACCGCAGCTTGTTAAAAAAGTCTGGCCTGGACCAGCACTGGGACACCTGCCAGGAGTGCATCAAAGAGAGAGGAAGCGACTGCAACGTTGTGTCTGAAATGGAGACGGTCCAGGAGTCTCCAGCCATATGGCTGTGTCTGAAATGCGGACATAGGGTATGCAGGGACCCCCCCCTTGCCCCTCCCCCTTTGACATACAGTATCATATAGTTCACTCGCGCATCCTTCCTGTTGTCTTTACTGGGCATTTCCTTCCCAGTATTCATGGTGGTCAGTTGCAGCACAAATCTGATGTGTTTCTGATGTGCTTAGGGCTGTGGCAGGTCGTCAGAGCATAAACATGCCGTCAGACACTACGAGAAGCCGCGCTCAGAACCACACTGCTTAGTGCTCAGCCTGGACAACTGGAGCGTGTGGTAAGGGCGCAGACCAACCACAATGTGCTTGTGCTGATCTGCAGTTATTTTATTTTTTTTTTTTTTTACGACTGTTGTAATAAATATTGCATGATCCTGATGGATCTAAGGTCACATCCTGATCCTGATGGATCTAAGGTCACATCCTGATCCTGATGGATCTAAGGTCACATCCTGATCCTGATGGATCTAAGGTCACATCCTGATCCTGATGGATCTAAGGTCACATCGATGACCTCTGCACTTCCTATGAGCTTTTGATGTCGGGCTTCCCGTGTTTAAAGGTGCTACATCTGCGACGACAACGTGCACTACTCCAGCACAGGTCTGCTCGCCCAGCTGGTCTCCAGCATTAGGAAGCATTCGTTGGCTGACTCGGACCAAAAGGCCTCGGCCAGAGGTGGGTGCAAAAGTTCACTGCAGTACCAGAGGGGGAAGTGGCGCTGCCTGTAATGCCTTCCTGCCCTTTTTGTTCTCATCTCCAAGGTGTTCTTAAGTATTAAATGAGTTGAAGGAGGTGGGCGTTTAAACGGTGTTGGCGGGCAGTTAAGTGGAACTTCCTGTACCTGTCATGTTGCTAAACAGTACCTATAACAGAACCTTCTCCACATCATGTCCTCGTTAAGAGTTGGAGGAAGAGGGCGGCGACGCGACGATGGGCGTGGCCGAGAAAGACCAAGAAAACACGGCCAATCAGAAAGAGCGACAGAAGGTTTCAAAGCAGACCGGCTCCCTGAAGGAACCCGCTGCGGCCTCCGCGTCCGACGCCGGCACCGTGGCGGTGCGAGGCTTCAGTAACCTGGGCAACACGTGTTTCTTCAACGCCGTGCTCCAGGTGAGAAAGCTCTTACCAGGCGGGGAGCGAAGCCCCTGCCCCTACCGGCCCAGCCGTCTTAAGAGCGGGGACGAACAAAGAACATCAAATGCTGTCCGCGAGGCTCTTGGGTCCCGTTTTGGACAGCTGCGAAAGATTACACAAGACCGTTCTCGACTTGAATAGCCAGCGCTGAACACGGAGCTCTTTGTTCTCATTCCATATTCTGTGACCATCGGCGGGCGATCGTAAGGCCGCTCTTGTGGTTTCTGCACATGCGAATCCAATCGGGTAATGAACTCCTAAAACCTTCCGCTCGCGGTTTCAGAATCTGTCCCAAACGCGACTGCTGCGTCAGCTGCTCGGTGACCTGAGGGACGAGGAGAGGAGTGTGTTGCTGAAACCGCCGCCGTCCTCTGCGCTGGTAGGTTCACGCCAGTGTGATCAGTGTTGGTCACATGGGGGGCGCCACCTGCACTATGGTGAGATGGGATCGTGTTCTTAATCTAATGCACGTTGGAGCTCACAGAGGCCTTGGTAAGTACAGTATGTGTTTAAAAACAGAAGTGTCACTAAATCATTCAGCGCTACTGTAGCTCAGTTGGTGCTGTAAACAGAGCAAGTTGCAAACGGCTCAATCCCGGCGGTGCACAGTCTCTCGAACTGCTAAATATGCAAGTCGCTCTGGATAAAAGAATCTGTCAAATGCTGTAAACTGTGGTCCTAGACCAAGATCCAAGAATGAGATGGGACTTCCTGGCTATTGTTTCTATCCCAGGAGCCTTTGCAGGTGCAGTTGCCGAGACCCGGGGCACTAACGCTGGCCATGTGTCAGCTGCTTAACGAAGTCCAGGAGACCAAGAAAGCAGTCGTGACTCCTCGAGAACTCTTCAGCCAAGTGTGTAAGAAGTAAGGCCCAGCAGTCAAAACCTTTGCTGCTATTATGAGCGCCCCCTTCTGGGCCCAAATTTGAACACAGCTTGTAGGAAACATCAGCCGTTTTTACTCTGTATTCAGCAGTTCCTGAATGGTTTGGTTTTGGAGTGATTTAGTACCGTGTCACCACCTGAAGTGTGTGTGTGTGTGTGTGTGTGTGTGACACTCTCCGCAGGGCGGCCCGTTTCAAAGGCTTCCAGCAGCAGGACAGTCAGGAGCTGCTGCGCTACCTGCTGGACGGCATGAGGGCGGAGGAGAGTTGTGTACGTGTGCTCTCCCTCACGCGCCAGCTGCCTGCCTCAGCACACCTGCCTGCCTCAGCACACTGATGCTAGCCAACATGCTAGAGTTAGCGCTTACAGAAGTGAAGTACTCCAAATGCTAATATTTTACCACAGAGTGCTATCACTTATGGAAAGCAAGGCATAGCGTTGTATGCTAATGCTAACCCTTACAAGTGCACGTTCGCTATTGCTAGACTTTATACCGTGTATGCTAATAACGATTGAACAGTCCAACCAAAAGCTGTTTAAAGGAGACACTTTTTTTCCTTTGAAATGTTTTTGGTGCAGTCTGTCAGGTAGTGGCCAAGAGATTCTCACAGTTGTCATATTGAAAATGGCACATCCCATTAGTTATAACCCCGATCTATTAGATATAGGCTATAGGGTTTTGTTTAGTATTATAGTTTGTGCAGTGACAACATGGCAACATTTACACATTGTACCTGTGTTATTGACAGCGAGTAACTGCTGGAATTCTGGAGGCGCTGAAAGGTGCTGGTAAAGGTTCTGATCCAGACCAGAAGAAACTGGTGAAAGGTGAGTTCTTACCTGTATGGAGCAGTTTCACTTTGCACAACTGACTGACAGACACACTTTCATGTACAAGGTCCTTACGCTGCCTCAGGATGCTTAATGTGCTATTCTGAGAGCTTTGAAATGTCTTTTTAACAATACTGAAATGAATATATAGTGAGTTACATCCATACAGACACTTTTTTTTTTTATCTCTTGTCATCAGTTAATCTGTTTGAAAATACTATTTGTTTTCCAAGAGTATGAAGGAAACGGTGTAACCAGGAGCTTTGTGGACCATGTGTTTGGCGGAGAGATGAGCAGCACCGTCATGTGCAAACACTGTAAGACGGTTTCCTTGGTTATGGAGGTGTTCCTGGACCTGTCCCTACCTGTGGCTGACGAGGTACTGCCTCTCGGTCAGGAACGCAATGACACGGTCAACACGATGCTGCCTGAAAATCCTTATTTAGGACATAAGCATAACTAGCTATTAATTCCATTGTCCGTATATATTTATGTTTACGAACATTTGCATGCTACTAAAAGTACTGTTAACACTTCTTGTATAAATCACTGTATGACTTTGAAACCAGTTATACATGTTATAAATACGTAATCAGATCTTAAGCAGGGAACTTTAGCGTTACTCTGAATGTCTAATGCTATTCAGCCGGTCTTGTATGGAACACGTGAACACTACTGTTCAGATGTCGCAGTGGTTTAGTAGATAAAGGTGACACGTGACGAAAAGCCAGTCAGTAGTAGATTTTCTCTGGCACATGCGACTGGTGACACAGGACCAGCTACGTCAGTTTATGTAGACAAAACCATTAGGATCTAAAACGCAAACATTGCTCTTAGATCATTAATAGGGGAGATCTCTGCCCTTGTAGGCGTACAGGAAGAAGAACCAGAAGAAGGGAGTTCAGCAGAGGAATAGTGTCTGTGAGGATGGTGGGCGGGACATCCCTCTGGCCAATGGGACTGAGGACATGCCGACTGGGACAGGCAGCAAGTACCAGCAGAAGAAGGCCAAGAAGCAGGCGAAGAAACAAGCCAAGGTAGAGGCAACCGCACCTGAGCATCATCAAACCATCTAGTCTCAGCAGATGTCATGGGTTTTCGTTAGTAACGTTTTTATTTTGTAGGGCGTGTATACATGTGTAATTAGACAAATCTCATACACTGAAGGCCCCTTTGACATAAAGGGTGGTATGTCTGTTCTAAATGTGTGTGTGTGTGTGTGTGTGTGTGTGTGTGTGTGTGTGTTTTATAGAACCAGAAACGACAGCAGAAACAAGGAGCAAAGATCACGCTGGACTCTCTGACCAATCAGAACACAGGCGGCGCTCCGGAAGTCCCGCCTCTGGGTGTGGACGGACAGGTGGTGGCTGACACTGAAGGAGGGGAGGACCAGTTAATGAGCCAATCAGTGACCACTGATCCTGTGGAGCAGAATCAGGATGGGCCTGCTGGAGAGGAAGAGGAGGAGGAGGAGGAAGAGAGCGCCCAGGGCTGCGTGTCTGGGCAAAGCACTTCCTGTATGGATGGTAAGGTCTCCAGCCCCCCGTCAGAGGAGACAACTGCCCTGGACAAGCCTTCGGAGCATAAGAGAGGAGAGGAAGAGGAGGAGGAAGAAGGAGAATCACATTCACCGCCATGCAGGGAGACGGAGGAATTGACGGAGGAATTAACGGAGGCCGTGGAGGCGCTGTCGCTGCTGGCAGCCCCCGAGGCAGAGAGGCCGGACAGGGAAGTGCAAGGCGATTCCCTGGAGTACGTCGTTGTTAACCGGGACCCGGAGCTGGCCTTCCACGCGCTGACCAGCAGGGCGGCGCCAGACAAGCAGGAGTGCTCAGTGGAGTCGTGCCTCTACCAGTTCACAGAGGTGGAGCACCTGACGGAGAACAACAGCCTGTTGTGTGCGACCTGCACGAAAAGGCAGACCAGCCCCAAAGGCTCCGACGGTATAGCACACGCAGGCACCCGTCCACGCTTTCAGTTAGGGGGTCTTTGCACATGCTGGGAGGGTCACACTGAAGTCCTGGTGGTGGCCACTACAAAATGAGAGCAGGAGTCTCAGGCTTCAGTCCTGGAAGGCATGCTGAAGCGCAGGCATTTCGAACCCTCATTCCTGGAGGGCATTGCAGGGTTTTGTGAGGACAAGTATTGGCTTTGTATTGCATGCAGGGCATCTGCTTGAAAGGTCTAATTAATGCAGGGTGGTGTTCACACTTCCAGGTACCAAGAAGAACGTTTACAGGGATGCGCTGAAGCAGATGTTAATATCTTCCCCTCCTCCTGTGCTTACGTTGCACCTGAAGAGGTTCCAACAGGTAATCCCCCATTTACACGTGCGCCCATTACACGTTAGGCACCTGCCGTCCAGAGCATTTTTGTTCTGTAGATCACATTTGGTTGATTTTGCCAGTTCCTGAGTGTCTGTGTCTGTGTGTTTGTCTGTAGGTGGGGTACAGTGTCTGTAAGGTCAACAGACATGTTCACTTCCCTCAGGTGCTGGATCTTGCCCCATTCTGCTCCCTAATTTGCAAGGTATCCAAACCTAATCCAACCTAACCTAATCCAACCTAATCTAACCTAATCCAACCTAACATGCCAACTCACTGTTACTCTCTCTCTACTGCCTCTCTCTCTCTCTGCATCTTATTATTACCAGCATGAGCCTTAAGAAATTAATAAGGTCATACATGCAGAATATTTTTACTGTTTTTACCATGAAGAGTGTTTTTTTTTGCATGTTGGCTTTTGTTTGCAAGCATGTCCTTGGATGTGAGGCTCTGCTGTAAACCGTTTGGGTGTTTACACGTGTGTGTACGCGTGTGTGTACGCGTGTGTGCGTGCAGGGGGTGGAGGAAGGACAGACACAAGTGCTCTATTCTCTCTACGGCATCGTGGAACACAGTGGCACCATGAGGTCAGGCCATTACACTGCGTTTGTTAAAACACGGCCCCAGGCACACACCACGCTGACGAACGGAACCGAGGCAGGTAGGACCAGCTGCCCCCGTAACTCCCTGTCAGCCACTGTTAGCCACACCACTGCCACTGATTACACAGACTAGCAGAGCCGCCTAACGGCAAGAGTAATACAGTTGTCACAGTGCTATTATTTATTAAAGAAACTCGCATCTGGTTTTGTATTTGATGCAAAATCAGGTCCCATAGACGTAGTGTTAAACGCAAAAAGAAAAAAAGTATTTGATTCTGATGTATTTGATAGCTGAGAAATCAAGTTACCTCAGTTTTGTTCACTGTGATGTTTACTAAGATAAAAATGTATGTGGTGTATCATAAATAGAAGTAACAGTTTCTGATATGTAAATATCTTTTCAGCAGGTGAAACAGCACCACCTAAAGGATGTTGGTTCCACATCAGTGACAGCAATGTACAGCCTGTTACAGAAGCCAAGGTGCAGAACTCCCAAGCCTACCTCCTGTTCTACGAAAGAATCTCTTAGATCACTTCAGTGCAGTGCATGACTCAAAAGGTGATATACAGAGGTGGAGATGATTGCTGCTGAATCTTTTACCTGATGCTTCACTGACGGAAAACTGATATGAATTTGACGGTTCAATTTATTTTTCTGTGGATGGTGTTTTGTAGTGATGAAACAGTTTCTGCAATATCAAGGATCATTTAATAAGATTCCTGGTTTGAGATATTGTAACAATATGGAATTCAAAAATAGAAGAATTATGATGAACTGTGTTCTGGAAAGATTGTTTCTCTGTTGTTACTATCAGTATGACCAAACCCTTTTATAAGAACATGGGCACGTCCAGTGAAGTGATCTTACAAAAAACCTCAAACTCAGTACATTCATTTGTTTGTTTTTATGATTTGGTACAATTTTGTCATAAATATTTTAATACATTATTGATTTAATCTCATTTTTCACTGTCTTATATGATCTTTGAAACATGACCCGTTCTCATTCAAATATGTTCCTAAATGTCACTAATTTTTATTTAATTACAGCATACATTAAAATATTAATTACAGAATTAAACGGTTTTATGGCCATTTAACATGGGGTTAAAGTATTCTCGTTGTGTCGGGACCTTTATTTTGATACCGCGGTAAATGAACAGGGAAAGCTGGCTTCACAGCATCTACAGCGCCGTGCAACATCGGGCCGGTGTGATTATCCGTCGAGGTAGAGACCATGCCGACTGTCAGCGTTAAACGGGATCTTCTTTTCCGAGCTCTTGGAAGGACATTTAGTACGTTTGTTAAGACGAGCCACATTGTATCTTTGTTGCTAATGATCTTAATTGCTAACATGGAATGCGAGATTTTTAGTCATCGGGAATATCGGTGTGCTAGCTAAGTTGCTAGCAGCACTGCAGAGTAGCATCGAATGAAAAATTCGTTATCCTAGCAAGCCAGAACAAGAATAAATGGTACCGACATGACGGGTAGCTAAAAAAAAGCCAGCAGTCGTATATGGATGTGTAATGCCACATTTAAAGCAACTCGCCAAATATCATTACACGTCCGTTTAAAAAAACGAGTCTTGAACGTTCAGATGTCTGAAGACTGGCTAAGCGATGTGTGTCATAGGGCGATTGCGTCAGATAAACGGAAAGCAAATAATCCTAGTCTGGAAGAAAATTCAGCGGTTTTCATGTTCTGGTGGAAATGTGTATAACTATCATGTATGTAGCTACAGTAAGAAAAATGTATTTGGGGACTTTACAGTTTCCAGTTTAATTCCGAGAGGACGACGTTAGCTAGCGTTCGTGTCGACGTCATCAAAACGCGCCAGATGCTGGCATGGTTTCTGTGAGCCATGCTTTCCTGTTTTTTTTTTTTTTTTTTTTTTAAGCTGTCACTGTATTCTGTCTCTTGCAGCTGATGAAGAATTCGACGAGCTATGTTTCGAGTTCGGCCTCGAGTTGGACGAGATTGTAAGTCTGATTTATGAGAATGGAGGACCGGCCTCGCAGGTTATAGTCACAGTTGGGGGCTTAAACGTAAACATTTAAGACTGACGTTGTCAGTTAAAGTGTGTACAGTTGTTGTAAGTGTGTGTGTGTGTGTGTGTGTGTGTGTGCGTGTGTACACCCTGTGCGTTTAGACATCAGAGAAGGATATAATCATCCGTGAACAGGGGGATCAGAAGGCTTCAGGAGCTTCGGACGTGATTCTCTATAAGATCGATGTGCCTGCCAACCGCTATGACCTCCTCTGTATGGAGGGTTTGGTCAGAGGCCTACAGGTCTTCAAGGATAAGTAAGACACAGCCCAGTGTTTGAACTTTTATATAAGATTGGAACAATAAATCGATTCCTCAGTATCAGTGATACCTTATTGCCTGTAAATATTTTATTCCTATCCAACTATGTTGGATGATCGATTTAATTTATAGAAATGTAATTCAGTATAGTTTGAATTGATGTTTTTTCCCTGTGCGCATGCTGGAATGTCAGCCCTGCAACTCTGGCACTGCAGCATCTTAATGTAGTGATTTGCTCTGAAGGAGCTAACTGATTAGCTGCGTGTGTCCTATCAGAGGAACATTATGAATAGAGCTCAACACAGACGGATTCCTTGGAGAGGGTGGTATGAACTAAGCTAGACATTCCCAGTTAGGGTTCAGTGATATTTCTAAGGTGAATGTGTGAATGTTTGTTGAGTGAACTCGGGCTTAGGAAGGGTTAAAACAAATGTTTTGTGGAGTGGTGTTATAACTCTCACGTGATGGGAGGAAAGAATATCCTGTTTCTGTGTCACAATACCGCATTTGGTCAGAAATGTCATTTTGATAGATCTGAAGTGCTTCAGTGTGAATTGCTAGTTGTTTAGAAATATGGGAAGGATAATGTTAATTATTTAAATAAAATGATGTAACCTACTGTAAAAACACTGTAGCAGAATAGCCAAAATAAAAGAAGTTGTGATTGGTATTAATTTAGACTTAACGTTACCTTCATGGTACCTGAATACGTAACTCCTTCACCTAAAAAACAGCTTCGTGCTATACACCCGAGCATTCGATGTGTTTCTAGTTCTTGGTTGTGTTGAAAAATGTGTGTGTGTGTGTGTGTGTGTGTGTGTGTAGAATGGAGGCCCCCCGCTACAAGCGTGTGAATCCTGTGAGCGGTGATCCACAGAGGCTCATCATAACTGAAGAGGTGAGTGAGACTCTTGTAGGTCTGTTGCTGTTGTTCATCCCGCAGCAGTTCTGCGTAAGCCTGGTCCTGATGCACACTAGCCCTCCCTCCCTGGATATGTCAGGGGTCCTGATAAATTCTAGCTGTCCTTCTTGCCGCCTGCGCAGACGGCGTCTGTGAGACCCCACGCCGTGGCCGCGGTGTTGCGCAACATCACCTTCACACCGGAGCGCTACGATAGTTTCATTGAACTGCAGGAGAAACTGCATCAGAACATCTGCAGGTGAGTTGCACGTGTTCGAAATGCACCTCTCCATCTACGCAACAACGGAGGGACGGTGTTTGAATGCGTCCGCCATAATGAATGCTCAGAGGAGGTGGCTACTGTGCTCGTATGTCTGTAGGAAACGGACGCTGGTTGCAATAGGAACCCATGATCTGGACACCATTTCGGGGCCTTTCACCTATACAGCTAAAGCCCCTGATGACATCCGCTTCAGACCGCTCAATCAGAGTCAGGAGTTTACCGCCACCCAGCTCATGAGCTTCTACAAGGTGAGTTTGGACTCCCGATGAGGGGCCGTGTGAAATGTGCAAGTTCATATTGATAAAAGCATCTGTTCACCAGCATTGACTTTGGAATGCCAGAATTGGTTATATTCAACAACAACAATCAGACCACCAATATAGCCTGATGTTTTATGGTTCATATTTTGATACTGTGGTTATAGTTCCATTAGTCACATTTGTGTATTCAGTGTGTTTTTAAATAAGCGTTTTGTGTTATTCCCTAAAGAATTGATAACATATTGGATTGTTGTAAGGGGAGGGATTTTTACCCTCGTGTATTGTGTAAGAGTTTGTGTTTGGTGGAGAGGGAAGTGTTCAGGAGTGGGGGATGGGTGGAGATTTCCTCAGAATGTGAGAGTTGGACATGGTGGCCTAAAGACTCGAGTTGAGCTGTTGAAACTAAAGGTCTCACCATATCCATGCAGAAGCTGCAGAAGCTATACTCGCAATATACTCCTGAGTGACATATCAACTAAAAAAAACAAGGCGTGGACAGGCTTTGAAGATTTCTAAGCCCCTCAGTAGCCAGACTGTTGACGCTTGCGTGAAGAGCTCTGAGCAGTCAGCCTTACCTACTCGACTTGTTTTTACAAACCTGTCAGAGTGGCACTCGACTGAGACAGCAGCACAAAAACATGTGGTCGATCAAAGCGGCATAATTACTGTCTTGTCTCTACCATTAACATACTGTATCGTTTTGTGGACATGTTTTTTTAATAGTCGTTCCTAAACAAAGGCCATTGTGGCTTCAGATCTTAACGTCTCCCTTTGAGTAAGATTTGGCCGTAAGGGATGGCTTTATTTGGTCTTCTACACACATACACATGTGCAGGACAATTAAGGGCCTTGTTCAAGGGCCTGGCAGTAGCAGCATGGCAGAGCCGGGATTTGAACCCACAACCTTCTGGCTGCCGGCTCGGAAGGTCCACACTGCTGCACCGGCGAGAGTAGCGACCCGTCACAGTCACCCTGTCGTTTTCTTCCGTCCTGCAGACAGACAGCCACCTGCGGCACTACCTGCACATCATAGAGGAGGAGCCGCTCTACCCGGTCATTTACGACAGCAACGGGGTCGTGTTGTCCATGCCTCCCATCATCAACGGTGAGGCGTCGCCCCCCCCCCGGCAACACCAATCAGAGTTGCCGTGCTGCTGTTCGGATCATCGCGTTGTTGTTTGCTAATGCTTATGCTATTCTGCATTTCTGTTCAGGGGATCACAGCAAAATCTCCGTTGACACGAAGAACGTTTTCATCGAGTGCACAGCCACAGACCTCACTAAGGTTGCTTGACTTTAATTTTGTTGTTGAAGCATTTGAAGACGTGACTGTTCAGAATTCCGTGGGTGAATTCCAAAATAGATATGATGCCTAAAAGACATTGCCTAATAAATTAAGAAACTAACAATATAAATACACTTACAAAGTGTTCACGGGTAATAATGTAGTTCACAGATTAGCTGTCAGATTATTACATCTTGTTTAAATTGAGTATTTCCTCGTTTGATAAAGTGGACAGGGGGCACTGCTGGGAAACATGACAGTTCTTGTGCTGTCAGAACTGTGTGTTGGCTAGTGCATGTTGTAGTGGTGACCAGTTTCTAACGGTTGCCGTTCTGTGTAGACGTTTTATACAGGTGTGGGAAAAAAAATACTTAAAAGTAAGAATGCTTTCAGAACTAGAAGTTTTAATGGTTTATTTTTGCCATTCTATGGCGTGTCATCTGCTACAGATTTTTCCTTGGCATCAATCTGAGCCTCAGTTTCAGCCTCCTACACAGCTGGTTGTGTTTCAGTTAATGACTGTATATCAATCTACATATGAAAATGATCCTCATCACCTGTTTGGTGTAGACGCACCTGACGATAATCCTACAAGTCCCTGACTTTGTGTAAGCGGACCTAGAAGAACAGATGCTGTTTTGAAGGCGAAGGATGGTCACACCAAATACTGATATGATTGAGTTCTCTTTTGTTCATTCGCATTGCATTTCGATAATGAACATATCCGAACGATATTAACACGCACGTTTTTGAAAGCGTTCTGTTTTTTTTCCCCCACACCTGCCTAACCCGTCTGCACAGTCCCGTACGTAAATGTGGCGGTGTAATGTTACGTAACGGCTCAAAGGCCGTCAGCACTGTGCAGTTGCTCTAGGTTCTGTACAGAGCTCCCATCTCTACTGCTGCTTTAAGTTATGTGCTTATCTGAACTCATGTTAACAGGGTGTTTGCTTGCCTGCAGGCAAAGATTGTGCTGGATATGATTGTAACCATGTTCAGTGAATATTGCGACCAGCCATTCACGTAAGTTTTTGTGTGTGTGTGTGTGTCTGTGTGTGTGTGTGTGTGTGTGTGTGTGTGTGTGTGCACGTGTGGCCCGTCCCACTGGGTCTGTTTGATTTGCTATATAATCTTTGGTTTAACAAACACTTCTGGTCTGTCAGAACAGTCTCTGTTTGCCATTTGTGTGATTCATATCTGATGAATCACATCCAGTATTCTCTTCTCACTTAACACATTAAATATGCATTATATACACTCACCAGCCACTTTATTAGATACACCTGTTCAACTGCTACTTCACACAAATTCACACACAGGCTCACCAAAACCAGACAGCGGAAGACCTGGAAAAACATCACCTGCTCTGAAAAAAAAAATGCCCGCCGTTGTCATGTGGGTTCCCAGCTTCTCCAGTGTGGGCGTGGCTAAGGGGGCGGGGCTTCCGATGAGCTCTTACCCTTATTTATGTTTGTATGTGCATGCAATGGCTCTTCATATCAGGGTGAGCATAGATTGGGTCAGTTAATCAAAAAAACAAAAGTAACACACCCAAACCACAGCTGGATGTTACTAAACATTATTTGAAGTGTCTTCTGTCTTTTCTTCTCTTCCCTCTATCTCAGAGTTGAGGAGGCAGAGGTGGTCCATCCAGACGGCAAAATGGTCAGCTATCCTGTACGTATCCAGCTGTGTACATCACTGACACACACACACACACACCGCACACCTTCAGCAGTGTTAATCAGTCTGAGGCGTTTTGGTTGGGGTCTCTCCAAGCTTTTGTGCTGATTGCTTTTTCACTTTTCGGACTATAGGAGCTGGCCTATAGGACAGAATCCCTTTCAGTAGACTTCATCAACAGCAGAGTTGGCATCAAGTGAGACACACACTCACACACACACACACACACACACACACACACACACAGACAAAGTATTACAGCCCTCACTGTGTTTATGCGCTGTCTCTCTCTCTCCCTCCCTCCCTCCCTCCCTCAGTGAGACGGCTGAAAGCATAGCTCAGCTTTTGACCCGGATGTGTTTGAAGTCTGAGGTCGCTGGAGATGGTGAGGAGATCCAGGTTGAGATCCCGCCCACTCGCTCTGATGTCATCCACGCCTGTGACATCATGGAGGATGCCGCAGTGGCCTACGGCTTTAACAACATCACAAGGACCACACCACGCACGTATACTGTAGCCAATCAGGTTAGATAACTGTCTTCACCAAAAACAAACAGTATTTAACTTAACATATACATTGAGTTTGTGTGATTTTGTGTGTGCTTTTAGGTGGTTTTGTGGGGTATATTTTACATTAACATAATTTAAAGAGCACTTCAAATTTGTCCAGGCATATTGGAAAGATATGAAAACCCCAGGAGTTTATATTGTTTGGCATTTTCAGTTAAAGTGAAAAGCACATCCTGGTACTTGATCAGACTGTGGTGATGTGTGTGTGTGTGTGTGTGTGTGTGTGTGTGTGTGTGTGTGTGTGTGTGTGTGTCCGTGTGTCCAGTTCCCCCTGAACAAGCTGACAGAGCTGTTACGACTGGACATTGCTGCAGCTGGATTTACGGAAGCTCTCACCTTCGCACTGGTATTCATTACACCTGCCCTCTTCCTCTGCCCTTGTATACACACACACACACACAGACTACACCCACCATTACACGTACACACACACAGATAAAAACATAATCTCCCTCTCTCCTTCCCTCCGTCCTCCCACCAGTGCTCACAGGAGGACATCGCTGATAAACTGGGAAAGAACATCAAAGACACGAGAGCTGTACACATCTGCAACCCCAAAACTGCAGAGTTTGAGGTACCGTGCAGACATACACATGTATATGAGAGAAAACAACACACCCAAACGCGTATACAGCAGCATCAAGGACCTTAGGCCCTCAGCCTGTATCGCTCTTGACCACCAGGGTGCGCACTTTTGTATCGAACATCAATCATTTCATTGTTAGTGGCTGAAAACCTTGAGCGATGCATTTCAAAACTGCATCCCCAGTTAGGATGTTTGTGAATTCTTTGTTCTAGTTCATCAAGTACTTCAACAGCATCTAAATATTGGAGGCAGATGTGTTGGGTTTAAATTCTGTAAGTGGGTAGAGATCTCCAGGACTGGACTGGAGTTGGGGCGCCATATTAAAAAGCCTGATGTGTAGTGAATAGTGTGCACAGGTCAAGTGGGTTGATGGTGTAAGTATCATTGCCAAGGGGCCTGAATAAGGTTCTAAATGAGACGTACTGGTGGTTGTGCAGTGTAGCACATTGAAAGTGTAGTTAGAGGACACTTTGTGGTTGATTTGCAAAGAAAATGTGGCTTTAGATGTGGCTTTTAAGTGTCCTAAGTGTTAGCATTATCCATGTTAGTTTTTTGATTGCAAATAATAAATGTCTAAATCAAAATATGTGCGTTGTGGGTAGAACAAAGGATTAGCTAAGGATGAGCAGATGGCAGTAAAACCAAAACAACATCACTAGATGCTAGAAGCCACGTGTTTCGCCATTATTTTGGGCCCTTGACAGGGTTCTGAAAGCTGTATTAACACATAGCTGTTCTCAGAAATGTTGTGAGCCTTTGGGAATTCACTGTGGGGTTAGGGGGGTTGTTAAATGAACCTGTTTGCTTTGACCACACCCTTTGTTACGCTCCCTTAGGGAGAACTGGCCCCTATTGCAAATTCATTACGGAAAACCAGCAGAACAGACACAACTTGTTCTTTTGCACAACTGAAATGCTGAGATCCACTGTGGATCCTGTTGGATCCAGTAGTCTGGTGTTTCATGTCGAGGTGATTTTCTTAAGACGCGTTGTTTTATACCTATGCAGTGTATTGAGTCTGGTGTTCTACATCTAGGTGGCACGAACCACGCTGCTTCCTGGACTCCTGAAGACCCTGTCTGCCAATAGGAAGATGCCCCTCCCCCTGAAACTGTTTGAGATCTCGGATGTGGTGCTGAAGGATGAAAGCACTGTGTGTGTGTGTGTGTGTGTGTGTGTGTGTGTGTGTGTGTGCGCTCAGGCCTTGCTGTAGCAGACATGTGAATGGGTGCTGATTAAGACAAACTTTTACCATGCGCTCAAATTAGCATAATGCTGTAAGATTTGCATAATGCTATTAAGGTATGACTAACTTGGAATGAGACAGTTGCAGCACTGATATGGGAAGGTGTTTAGTTTGTATCATCAGCAATGGCAGCAGAGTCTGGAAATGTAAAAAGTCATTTCTTATATCCCAGTATGCTGGGAAGTCTAGTTACAAGCATTCAGACAGCTCGTCTAGCCGTAGTATATGGACAAAGGGAGAGGAAGAACAATTTTGTAGACTATAAAGAACAATTTTATAGTCTAGAAACATAAAAAACTATGCAGTAGATCAATAGACTTGGGCGTTAGCCTGTTAAATATTTATGGTGCGGGTGTGTGTGTCTCAGATGTAGGTGCTCGGAACAGTAGGCGCCTGTGTGCGGTGCACTACAACAAAACCCCTGGCTTTGAGGTGATCCATGGGCTTCTAGACCGAGTCATGCAACTGCTAGAGGTCAAACCGGGGCGTAACCATGGTTACTACATCCAGGCAGCAGAAGGTGAGTGTTTTTAAGTTTGCTGCTCTGAAACACAGTGTGTGTGGATGTGTGTGTGGATGTGTGTGTGTGTGTGTGTGTGGATGTGTGTGTGGATGTGTGTGAGGATGTGTGTGAGGATGTGTGTGCAGGATGTGTGTGTGGATGTGCAGGATGTGTGTGTGGATGTACAGGATGTGTGTAAGACACACTTTATGGTGGCAGATTTTAGTCTTTGATATTGTGTAAATGTTTAACAGCAGATTCTACCATGTATTGTTCTCCCTCCAACTACATTAGAAGTAAACAATTTTAATGTTTAATGGCATTTGTCAGACTCCAGAGCAGCTTACGGAAGTCCTTCATTACCTTCGTCATAAAGATATCCTCATATTATTATAGATAGGCTGGTGTTCACACCGTCAGGCTGAGGAGGGAGGGAGGGAGAGAGAGAAACAATAAGCAGATCAAAATAGACATGCTAGACTGTCTCCCTCCTCCTCTATGTCTGTATTTGTCGCACTGGCTCTTGCACGCACATTTGCACACACACACACACACTCTCGCTCAGATTTAGCCAGACGGACTTTGTTTTTCTTTTCACGCCTCTCTTTCCCAGATTCCACCTACTTCTCCGGCCGCTGCGCAGAAATCTTTTCTGGCGGTAAATGCGTCGGACGCCTCGGGGTCCTTCACCCTGATGTCATCAACAGCTTTGAGCTCACCATGCCCTGCTCTGCCCTCGACATTGATATCCAGCCCTTCCTGTGACCCTGAATCTTAAGCCACGCCCACATCACTAACCGAGCCTGCCAGCTGACCCTCAGAAGTGGTACTGACTCCTGATCGTTACCTCCCCTTTAGTCTCACACCTATCAGGAAGGAGTGGGTGGAGTCTTCTTTCAATCCTGGGCTGAAATTATGCAGAACCCTTCTTATTTTATTAAGGCCCCTTTATAAATGGTCCAGTTGAATGCTAGTGCATATTTAATCATTTGTAAAGAGCAGGTCGATGTACGTTTATGTACAGTACATGGAATTACATCTCGCGTAAAATAAACATGAAAACGACCAGATGTTGACTTTTCATTTGGTTTCTAGACTGCTGACGGTGTTCTGAGAGCAAAGTTCTTGATGTCTGCATCTTATTTCCTTTATTTGAGAACTATACAGGATGTGAAGCTCACGACGTTTACACCTGTGTCTCGCCCTTTGTTTTCGAGAACACTGGGCTCTGGGTTGTTATTAACCAAACTGCTTGGACAACAAGTCCTTTGTCCCAGGAAGTGGGAGGGGCCTTTCTGATTTAGTTGTTGTATTTACTTACCACAGGTAGGCTACATCTGATGACTTATGCGTTTCTGAATGCTAAAATAACTGATGATTATTGGATGTCTTGGGCACTTATCTAAATATTTTGAGTGTGTGCGCATGTTTTTCAGCGTGCACGTGTCTAGCTGTGTATGTGCAATCATGAACCACAACAGATACGTCCTACAAAATATGGCCCCAACCGTCATTTCTGCTATTTCCAAACACTCGTATCACGCAGCGGGACAAACGAGTGCGCATTGCGACTAGCGCCGGCCGAAAGGGTGTGTGTGTGTGCAGATTAACGAGGGGCGCTGATCCAAAAGCCACAGGGAAAGACAGGCAGGTAAATGACCGACATGCGTCTGTAAGCATTCAGGCAGGTAGCGGCCCATTAGCCACGGAAATGTGCATTTTAAATGTGGGTTAGTTTAGTAGACGTGTTTAACGGGTTAAAGCTTGAGCACCTTAATGACGTTACGGCCATAAAACCCCACCATAAAGGAGAGATAAGGAGAGATAACAAGAAACTTCTGTGTTCTGTTTCCATGTTTATTCATTCTTGTCGGCTAGAGTAACAACAGTGCACACATTTTTAATCCAAAAAAAAAAGGGTCAGTTTTTTTATATACATATATAAAAAGTAAAATAAATACTTTTCTGTTCTCAGAATAAAAGTGGGGCCGGGTCCTGCTGTACACAGCACACTGTCTTAAGCCGAGGAGCTGAATGCTGAGCGTGAGGGTGGAGATATGAAGAGTCGCACTGCAGTTGTCGTTGGTTTAAGACGTATGCCCTTCTCAGTTTAAGTGCACTATTAAACGAAGTGAATCTTAGAAAGATTTGCCTTCTTGGTTATTTATGATGCTTTCTGATTCAGTAGCGATTCAGTTTTCCCTTCGTGACACAAAACGTCATAGAAGAGCAAAAGTCTGCTAATGGCTGCCAAAAGTTGTACTCACAACAGGTTATATGTTATTGAGGTCGTGTGTTACGCAGGTGATTATGTGGAAGTTTTAAAATAAGGGTCGACTCAATAATACTATGAAAATGTACTGATCTCGTGTTCCATCTGGTCCTTTCTGAACTGTAATGGTAGCTGTAGCGTGCCACGTGCATGAATAAATAACTTAATTTACATTTCATGTGGAATTCCCCTGCACAGAGCAGCCAGACTATGTAAACATCTGAATGTGTCTCAGTTTGATGACATCATGCGACGTGTCCCACTTTGATGCCATCACATCACGGTAGTGTTGTGGTTGCTGCAGGCTAAAGGGCTTGAGGTCACAGCAGCCTCATCAGGGCGAACACTCGACAGGCGCCCATGCTGTTCACCAATCCGATCGCCAAGTACGTGCAGAACTTGTATGGCACTTCGATCTCCTTCCGCCGCCGGGCGATGGTGTCGCTAGGGGCTACGCCGTAGCAACGGCAGACCAGCCGCAGACTCGCCCACTTGGCGATCTGCCGCGTGAGGACCAGCATGGACAGACCCACCACAAACCGAGCGACGCCGAGGGCAAAGGTCACAGCGGTTATAGGCGGCAGGGTCACCGGAAAGGGGCCTGTGGGTTCAAAGGTCTGACCTAATTGGTGATTCACCCAGTAACCCACTGAGCAACCTGCACTCGCAGACATGATGATGGTAGTGTCCCCCCGTGTTGTACTGTAGTGGTCTAGCTCAGGGTATTTGTAGCACAGACAGAGGGTCAGTACCAGTACTACTGCGGGGGAGAGGGGGCTGTTGAGCTGTAGGACATCCAGAGTGCTCCAGTGTGGATAAGTTATTCCCAGAATGAGTGCAGATATAAGAATTCCACAGATAACATCCTGAGAGAAAAGGCAAAAGGCAGTTAGTCAAGGCTGAAAACAGGGTGTGGAGTCACATGATAATATGATATAGTAAGGGTTCTTGGACCAATTGGCAGTTCAGATGGTGAATCACCATTACAAATTCTATTTAGTTTAGGCCTGGGCTTATACTGGATCTGTGAAAGTAAGCGTAATTGCTTTCAAAAGCACCGTAGTAACACACGCTTCCTTTCTGGATAAGACGCAGACATCCTGCAGTCTGCTAAAACGCAGCAGGTATTATCTACGCATGTTCTATCCCAGCAGTTCCCACCACTGGGTGTTTTGGCAGATCGGACAGAATCAACCGGCGTAGCTGCTAATTCCACGGTTCTGGAACACGGGCACAACTACGACAACCCGTCCTATTGCCCTGCCTAGTAGCCGACGCTCGTGTCTGGACCGCGACACACACACTGGTCAGATGAAATGTCCCTCACTAGCCTGTGTGCTCTACACTGTGGTCAGACGAAATGTCCCTCACTAGCCTGTGTGCCCTACACTGTGGTCAGACGTAATGTCCCTCACTAGCCTGTGTGCTCTACACTTTGTTCATACGTAATGTCCCTCACTAGCCTGTGTGCTCTACACTGTGGTCAGACGTAATGTCCCTCACTAGCCTGTGTGCTCTACACTGTGGTCAGACGTAATGTCCCTCACCAGCCTGTGTGCTCTACACTGTGGTCAGACGTAATGTCCCTCACCAGCCTGTGTGCTCTACACTGTGGTCAGACGTAATGTCCCTCACCAGCCTGTGTGCTCTACACTGTGGTCAGACGTAATGTCCCTCACCAGCCTGTGTGCTCTACACTGTGGTCAGACGTAATGTCCCTCACCAGCCTGTGTGCTCTACACTGTGGTCAGACGTAATGTCCCTCACCAGCCTGTGTGCTCTACACTGTGGTCAGACGTAATGTCCCTCACCAGCCTGTGCTCTACACTGTGGTCAGACGTAATGTCCCTCACCAGCCTGTGTGCTCTACACTGTGGTCAGACGTAATGTCCCTCACTAGCCTGTGTGCTCTACACTGTGGTCAGATGTAATGTCCCTCACTAGCCTGTGTGCTCTACACTGTGGTCAGACGTAATGTCCCTCACCAGCCTGTGTGCTCTACACTGTGGTCAGACGTAATGTCCCTCACCAGCCTGTGTGCTCTACACTGTGGTCAGACGTAATGTCCCTCACCAGCCTGTGTGCTCTACACTGTGGTCAGACGTAATGTCCCTCACCAGCCTGTGTGCTCTACACTGTGGTCAGACGTAATGTCCCTCACTAGCCTGTGTGCTCTACACTGTGGTCAGATGTAATGTCCCTCACTAGCCTGTGTGCTCTACACTGTGGTCAGACGTAATGTCCCTCACTAGCCTAACATCTAGGAGGATGTGGGAGGAGCTTAGCTGTGTGTCGTCTGGCGGTTCGCTGGCTGCTGTCCATACAGACCAGAAGCGGCTACAGCACCTGATTAAGGTTTTATTTCAGCTTGGATGCCCCGGTGCCAAAGCACACAGTACATACCGTTTATCTTTCATTCTCTCTCTATTACACGCGTCTCCCTCCTCACTGTCACATGTTATTCTTCCTTCCTCTTGTTTTCTCTTTCTTTCTCTCATTCCCTTTTTCACACACACACACACACACACACACATGGTGTTTTGCTTTAGATCTCACCAGTGCAGAGTGCATGCCAGTGTAGAGGCGGCTGAGACACACCAGACCTGACAGAAGCACAGCCAGGACCAAGCCCACCTCAAACGGGAACTAAAAAGAAGACACAGACACACACAAGCACATTGCAGTTGGATATATAGGGGCATACACAATGTTTAAGTGGAATCATTGTTTGACTTTTTGCCAAAAATACATATAGGTTTCCATCGTGGGTTGGAGAAATCCTCTCAATGCGAGCTGGATCCAATCTTGGGCCAAACGTCGCATTGATCGTATATAATGGTGTGGGTTGGAATGACGAGACCTTTGCACAGGTTGACGTTTTAGGTGTGTGTATCCATGCCATAAGCAACTGCCCTCCTGTGTCCTGTGCCCACACAAACTAACACACCACCACACCTCTAACACAATGATTGAATGGTGGGCGTGGTCAGTGGAAGTGGGCGGAGTCAGAATTGACTGACGGCCCCGTGCTGAATGGCTCTCTGGCTCTTGTCCCTCTCTCTCCTCCTTTCTTGGCCTGCTGCCCTTTGTTTCTCAGCTCGCAAGGTCCATTACTTTTCCTCCACTCCATCTCTTCCTGTCATCTGTCTCTTTCTGTTTCCCTCTGTTCTCTTTTCTCATCCTGTTTCTCTCAGTCCCGCCTCTCTCTCTCTCTCTCTCACTCTTTTAAGGCTTCTCTTTATTTGGCTTTCCTCTTCACCTGGTTAATCAGTGACTTTGTTTGGCCGGTCCTTTCATGTGCGTGAAGCAGCCTTGCCCCCCCGCCCCCCTCCTCCAGGGCTCTTTCAGGGTAGGTCATAAAGACAGTCAATATCAATACCCTCAAAGGACGCTGAGACAATAAGGGTATGATTGGGAAGACAATTAACCCTTCATAGTTTCTCTCACACACAGTTCAGTTCATTTCTGAATTGGTAAGCTCATGTCCAGTCTCCCAGGGGCCCAGCACACTGGAGTGGATTGGATTGGTTCATCACTGATTGACACTGATGACGTTTTTTTTCTTTTTTACTGATCACTGTTGGGTGTAGCCATTTGTGATTGATCTATTCCCTTCGCACTTTTAAAGGACTGTTTCTAAATACATTACTGTGCGTGTGTGTGTGCTTTTGCATTTAGTAAGGTATAGTATGTGCATACACATTCTTCTATATCAGTCTGTGTTTATCTGCACTTTACCTGCAATGCATGTGTGTCTGACCTGCATACTCTTTCGTGCATTGCACTAGTTATGTGTAGGTGTGTGTGTGTGTGTGTGTCTGACCTGCACACTCTTTCGTGCATTGCACTAGTTATGTGTAGGTGTGTGTGTGTGTGTCTGACCTGCACACTCTTTCGTGCATTGCACTAGTTATGTGTAGGTGTGTGTGTGTGTGTGTGTCTGACCTGCATACTCTTTCGTGCATTGCACTAGTTATGTGTAGGTGTGTGTGTGTGTGTGTCTGACCTGCACTCTCTTTCGTGCATTGCACTAGTTATGTGTAGGTGTGTGTGTGTCTGACCTGCACACTCTTTCGTGCATTGCACTAGTTATGTGTAGGTGTGTTTTGTGTGTGTCTGACCTGCACTGTCTTTCGTGCATTACACTAGTTATGTGTAGGTGTGTAGGTGTGTGTGTGTCTGACCTGCACACTCTTTTGTGCATTACACTAGTTATGTGTAGGTGTGTGTGTGTCTGACCTGCACTGTCTTTTGTGCATTGCACTAGTTATGTGTAGGTGTGTGTGTGTCTGACCTGCACACTCTTTTGTGCATTACACTAGTTATGTGTAAGTGTGTGTGTGTGTCTGACCTGCACACTCTTTTGTGCATTGCACTAGTTATGTGTAGGTGTGTGTGTGTGTGTCTGACCTGCACACTCTTTTGTGCATTACACTAGTTATGTGTAGGTGTGTGTGTGTGTGTCTGACCTCTTTCGTGCATTGCACTAGTTATGTGTAGGTGTGTGTGTGTCTGACCTGCACACTCTTTCGTGCATTGCACTAGTTATGTGTAGGTGTGTTTTGTGTGTGTCTGACCTGCACTGTCTTTCGTGCATTACACTAGTTATGTGTAGGTGTGTAGGTGTGTGTGTCTGACCTGCACACTCTTTTGTGCATTACACTAGTTACCTGCACACTCTTTTGTGTAGGTGTGTGTGTGTGTGTGAGTGTGTCTGAGCTGCACGCTCTTTTGCGCATTACACTCTTTTTGTGTAGGTGTGTGTGTGTGTGTGTGTCTGACCTGCAGTTATGTGTAGGTGTTTGTGTCTGACCTGCACATTGCATTGCACTAGTTATGTGTAGGTGTGTGTGTGTGTGTGTCTGACCTGCACACTCTTTTGTGCATTGCACTAGTTATGTGTGTGTGTGTGGTGTGTGTGTGTGTGTGTCTGACCTGCACACTCTTTTGTGCATTACACTAGTTATGTGTAGGTGTGTGTGTGTGTGTCTGACCTGCACACTCTTTCGTGCATTGCACTAGTTATGTGTAGGTGTGTGTGTGTGTGTGTCTGACCTGCACACTCTTTTGTGCATTGCACTAGTTATGTGTAGGTGTGTGTGTGTGTGTCTGACCTGCACACTCTTTCGTGCATTGCACTAGTTATGTGTGTGTGTGTGTGTGTGTGTGTCTGACCTGCACACTCTTTCGTGCATTGCACTAGTTATGTGTAGGTGTGTAGGTGTGTGTGTGTCTGACCTGCACACTCTTTCGTGCATTGCACTAGTTATGTGTAGGTGTGTGTGTGTGTGTGTCTGACCTGCATTGCACTGTGTGTGTGTGTGTGTCTGACCTGCACACTCTTTCGTGCATTGCACTAGTTATGTGTAGGTGTGTGTGTGTGTGTGTCTGACCTGCACTCTCTTTTGTGCATTACACTAGTTATGTGTAGGTGTGTGTGTGTGTGTGTGTCTGTCCATTGCACTAGTTATGTGTAGGTCTGTGTGTGTGTGTCTGACCTGCACGCTCTTTTGTGCATTACACTAGTTATGTGTAGGTGTGTGTGTGTGTGTGTGTGTCTGACCTGCACACTCTTTCGTGCATTGCACTAGTTATGTGTAGGTGTGTGTGTGTGTGTCTGACCTGCACACTCTTTCGTGCATTGCACTAGTTATGTGTAGTGTGTGTGTGTGTGTCTGACCTGCACCTGCACTAGTTATGTGTGTAGGTGTGTGTGTGTGTGTGTCTGACCTGCACACTCTTTGTGCATTTACACTAGTTATGTGTGTAGGTGTGTGTGTGTGTGTGTGTGTGACCTGCACACCTTTCATTGCACTAGTTATGTGTAGGTGTGTGTGTGTGTGTGTCTGACCTGCACTCTCTCGCGAGCACTGAATAGCAGCGTGAACGATATCGCTGTTGCCGCCATCGCATGAGTGGAGGGCAGTCCATACTCTGCGTCCACACGCTGCTCCAACTTAACCACAGGGGGCACTGTGGGCCGAGGCAACTTCAAAATGTCCTTCATTACCTGGCCTATATACATCACCACCTAGACAGAGGTTTTCATATGGAAATAGAGAATAAATGTATGGAAATGCATGTAAACAGAGCAAACACAACTCACACTCTGATTGGTGGAGGTTACTGTTTAAGGGTGCCTGGGTTAGTGCTTTCATTCTGAAGGGACGTGAAATTGATACTGGAATTCTACTCAGATGGAAATATAATTTTAATTAGGTTTATTAAAGAGGTGCTGGTGTTAGGCTAGTACAAACATCATTCACGATTGCAATAAATACATGCTTGTGCTGTTATTACCCTTACTCTGTGTCAGTGTGTGTCAGTGTGTGTGTGTGTGTGTGTGTGTGTGTGTGTGTGTGTGTGTGTGTGTGTGCATATATGTTTCCTCTCACAGCCCACATGTTGACGAGGCGCCGGCACAGGAAAGGATCCAAGTTCCAGTGGATGCAGGGCAGGAAGGAGATGTAAAAAACTTCATTTCCCAGTGTTGCAGACACCACAAACAGGAAGTAGAGCGGCCAGTTTCTCACCTCATACTGAGGCTTCTTATGCTGAAAAGAGAAAAAGGGGCAAGTGAAATCAGACTGCATTTTCGTCTGCAGCATTGCAGTGATTAGAAGTGCTCAAACATGCTCATATAGTGCTAGTGATGATCTAGAGGTCATAGTTGAAGGAATCCCAAATGTGCTCATGGTGATCCACATTTGGCCTTCAGAGTTTAGCTCTGATCCTGCTTCTGGAGATCTGCCTGTAGAACTGGTTCCAGCTCTGACTCTCTTTCTGTCTCCACTCTAGCTTTTTCCCAGATCCAGGTCGCTTGCTCCTCAAGTTTGGAACGTTTTCGAGCTCCATGAGCGGTACAGGGCACTAGTCTCCGGTCATTCTGAACATTTGACCGGATTATTATTTTATTAGCATTTCTAATAAAAAGCACACTTCCATAAGACTGGAGCAAAGTTATAGTATGTACACTGAGAGCACAGCGATATGTACGTCTCTGCTGACCTGCCTGGCTAAAAATGTTCTCCTTGTTCGCGCGTGCTCCTGCACGGTGAAAAGCCACGTGTCCATCAAGGCGTTCGCCTCCTGAGTGTTTAATCTAATGAAAATAATAAACAGTTTACGGGACAGTAAACAGTTTAAGATATATGACATTTCCCGTGATGGAGCACGAGCAAACAGTGAGTGTTTCTCGTTTGAGAACGTTTTTAGCCATTCAATCCAGCATGTGATGTATTTTTTCGCGATTGCTCTCAGTTCTTGTACTCGCGCTTCAAAACCGAGCTGCTCATAGTAACCTTGCTCCAGTCCTATGAAAGTGTGGCAAAAAAGTGATGACATAGGACCATTATATGGATAGCCTGCATCTGCAATCCTTTCAAATTCATCACGAAACTTGAGATGCAGTCACATTACAAAATGGACCAATCACGCACCCACACAATCGGCACCGGGAGCGGATCGCATCCACACGATTTCAGACGGACTAGAGATCGGTTTTCTGGACCGCACCCGAGCTCGAAAAACAGCTTTCAAACTTATCCAAATGTGCCAAACTTGTAGAGTGTTGGGTCCCGGAAAAATAACTCTAGAGTTAAACGTCCTAATTCTTCTCCTGCTTTTAATATAGCCACTGGGAACTATAAAACCATTAAGTGTAAAATAGATACTGTCTGATTATTATTATTATTGTTATTATTAATAATATTATTATTATTATTATTATTTTGCTCACACCGTTAAAGCTGAATCTGCCTTACCGGACTTACAGGTCCGGTGGAAAGTTAAGTCTTGTTTATGGATAAGTGCGCTCTGGATAAGAGCGTCTGCTAAATACCGTAAATGTAAATGTTTATTATTCTTCCCAGTTTTCTCAGTACAGCAAAAATGTTAAAGTTGTTGAAAACGCCATCATACGTTCTTGCCCTGATGAGAAAAAGTATTTTATCTGAGGCTGTACTTAATTTTTAGCAGTACGATAAGACATCAGAATGTGCACGTGAACTTTACGGTCTAACCCAACCCGACAAGCGAGAAAATCCTGTCGGCAGGTAGATTGTTTTTTGTTCTCATATTTTGACCGGTTTCTGTACGTAAAATTGAACTGAGCTGTGTACGGTAGCGGTAATACATTAGTGTCATTTTCGTTGATACGCATGTTACCAATTATTTACTTACGTTCATTTTGCAGTCATCTGTGGTGTGGTTGAAGTTTGAGTTATCGTCCTGTGACAGCGATCTTCCTTTCGCCACCAAATCTCCTTTTCGGTGTTGAATCTTCGAGGCGGTCGTGTTACCGGGGTCATGTCCCCGAACCCGACCCGTCTCAGTGGTTCGCGGTGCCGGAAACAAACCGCATGCCCGCTGGAAGGTAGCCACCAGCTCCGGGCTGTTCAAATACGATATTAACCACCACATCACCGCACGCGGTTACCTGCTGCACCTACTTCTCAGCACGCGCTTCCGTGTTTAGTCCTTCCCACGCACGCGAGCGTGTAGACAGGTACGCACAGGTTGTTGGCTTGTTCATTACACGGGCATGGCTCTGACGTATCTTCGCTTTTGAAATGCTTGACAGCCCCAGCAGGTAGTTTTAACGAACAACCGACATACTGGGCGTCAAGGAAATTACTTGTCCTGCCTCTGTAAATCAATAAAATGATCCGGCTCGCTCTGGGCCATTTACATTGTTTAGATATACGTATGTGAGTGCGTGTGTGTGCACACGATTAAAATAATAAAATTCTCATTTATGTGGACATTTGCTTTTTTTTGTTTTACGCAGGAAATGCGGCTTTAATTTGGAAAATTTGATTAGTCTAAATAATTCATTTTGAGGTTAAGGCTAGAACTTGAATTAAAGTGTAGAAAAAGCATTTTGCTACAGCAATGCCAACCACGATGATTATAGTATTACAAGATACTCTGTCTGTGCGCGCGCGTGTGTGAGCATTAATAAGGTGCTGAATCATTAATGATTCATATTTAATATATGCGCACTCTGTCTCAGATGCCCACCAACATTGAAGATTACATTTCTTCCCGAATCTAAGATTCTGCCATTTTAAATTGTGTTATCTGTTTGTCAGGTGATGGGTTATTGTCCATTTTTATCCAGTGGGTTATTGGCTCTGCATCTGTTTTCACCGAAAGCGGAATCACGAGAAATTATTGAAACGTTGATCTAGATCTGACGTGGGCAGACGGACTTGAGTAGGTTTCCATGACAACGTCGATTACACAGCTGTTGTTTGGGTCTATGTATGCTATATGCCAATTAGTCTATAAATTAGCTAATTTTATGTTCACTTTTTATGTGTCAATTTCTTATTAATTGAGATTATAACATCGTCATAACTCAAGACAGCATACAGAACATGTGTAAACTGGAAAATGTTACTGATGTAAACAGGAAGAACACTTCTCAACTTTGACCTTTTTCAGCGACGCGTGCCGCCTGACCCGGCGCGTGTCAGCTTCTGCTTTGATTTCACCGCACGAGCTCTTTGTCCAATATGCAGTGTGTGATGGCGCTGCGCGCGGAGTGATTCTCCTTCCCGCATCTGCCTGGAGTCCAGCCGCTCCCTCCCTCTTCAGCGGGCTCGAGAGTGAGGCTGCTCGTCATCATGAGTTAAACGGCGGATCAAGGGATTGAAAGCAGCGGAGCTACGCCGCTTCCGCTGCTACCACCCTCTCCGCTAGACCCGGGGACTCTCGTGCGATTTCTGTGTTTCGTCGTCTGAAAAATCCACAGCCTTTTCAGCCAACATTACATCACTGCTACTCCCTAAATAGCTTAAGAATGCGTTAATTATTCAGTCAGAGTGGACCAGTGATTCGGAGAATGAGTGGACATGAGACAGTGTATTTCAACGGAATGCTTTGGGATCTTTTTTGTTAACGGCGTGACACCGTCCTTGTGTGCGGATTTTACAGGAGAATGGCCTTTTCATTAAGACTGTAAAGAAAACAACTCATCACCGTCATCCCGCGTGACCGGGAGGCTCATTGTGTTACTGAGGATGTGAACAGCGCGAGATGCTATGGCAGAGGCGGATATAGTAGCTAACGGTTTGGAGCCGCCTGGGCTCGCGGCCACAGCATTTCCTTACGAGGAGTATGAATGTAAAATCTGTTACAATTATTTCGACCTTGACCGTCGCGCTCCCAAAATCCTGGAATGCCTTCATACGTTTTGCGAGGAGTGTCTCCATGCGCTGCACCTGCGTGAGGAGCGGCCCTGGCGCATCAGTTGTCCTGTGTGTCGCCACAGGACTCCTGTGCCGGATTACCGGATACAGAACCTGCCCAATAACACCAAGGTCACAGAGGATTTCCCCCTCTATATAGACTCAGACCCGCTGCCTCAAGATGCATTACCACCGCACCCGCCGCCTTTACACCCCGCACTCGTTGCTCTCAGGCGCGAGGAGGCGTCCGGGGCGTCCACCACAAGTCAGGCCACACCGTCAACTACAGTGTCCACTGCTACAACGCTGTCGCAAGAGTCGGTCTCGCGCTACGAGAGCTGCCACAACTGCAAGCGGCTGGCGCTGACGACTGGCTGCGTGTGCGTCATCTTCTCTTTTCTGTCCATGCTCGTGCTGCTCTTTATGGGCTTGATATTTGTGCACAGCCACAGCGGGCCGCCGTCGCCCGCCGGACCCATCTGTCTGTCCGTCGCGAGCATCCTCGCTATGGTGTCCGTGGTAGTCACATGGCTTATCTGTTGGCTGAAGTATAGACCTGAGCACGAGACGGGCCGTCCCTCAGCAACAAATAACGGGAGCAGGAGAAACGCCTGATCCGAAGATCTTTACTGCTTTACGGTGTATATATATGTGTGTGTGTGTGTGTGTGTGTGTGTGTGTGAGAGAGAGAGAGAGAGTGTGTGTGTGTACGCGTGTCCACAGTATAATCACTGGTGTTTTAGACTCTGCGTACAGTTAATTTAACAGTGATTTTATTTGGGAAGCATATTCATTATACTTAACGCGCTGTGCTTACTCCTGTCGCAATAGATTTGCGCCACTAAGAAAACACGTGCTTCTTCTCCTCCTTCTCCCCTCCTTCTTCTCCTGCTTCTCATGAACCCTATGCAGAAACACGGTATGACCGTGTCACAACCGACAATCGCTATAAGCGTAACATGCAAGCAGCATTCGTGGTTTTGTGGGCTTTTCTATAAAGCGTTACTCCCATAAGTACCTAGGCTGTAGACGTTTAAGGCGTGGTTCTTTCTCGCTGCTTTTTTAAAAACCCAGAAATCTGTGACACATGTGCGTGGGTACAAAACGCGCCATAGCGCCCCCCACCTGTAGCCCACGTTCAGCGTCCGTTATACACGCGCACTGTGATGCGTTGCTTCGTGGTTCCAGGGAGTCGCATAAAAGCACCTGTTAATATTCTGGACAGAAAAACAATAACGCTAGTTTCGTCTGGCATTTATTTGACACCAAGAATTAAGCAAGTCATTTGACCAATAAGCTAAATAACCGTGTAAAGTATTTGATAAATATTTTATTTAAAAATTATTGGACCAATGAATTATTCATGATTTGTACATATTAGGCATTCCAAATGAAAAAATACCAGTGAAGATTTTGGATCAAAGATCACGGAGTCTTTCAAAAATACTTAAACGCCTGTTGTTGTTATAAATGTTTTCCTGTTTCTCAAAAGGAGCAGTATGTCTAATTAAACGAGGTGGTAGCCCACGGACAGTACAACCTCTTTGCCTCCACAGAAGCGTAAATCCAGAGAGACTCGCTGAGAACATTATCTGCAATCTAACCAATGAACTGGAAATACTGAAAAGAATCTAGTTTACGTAATGAGATTATGAGAATATCGAAATTAACTTTGTTTCGGACTGTAAATGTGATGACGGATGATGGCTTTTCATTTCATTTCACTGAAAAATTTTAAAGGCCTTTCCGTGCCTTTTCTTTATATTTATTTATGTATTTATTTATTTATTTGTGAGTGCTGAGCTTCATCAAGCTATTTTTTATTTTTGCATAATTTTATATAATGATGTGATAAATAGACAGTATGTTGCACTGGTCATAGGTTAAGAAGTTTGTTTCAGGTTGCTAGCACCGCCCCCTCGTGGCGTACGCATGCAATGCAGGAGTAGTTTACATTCAGTGTTTTGAGCAGCGGTTCAGTAGTGTGTTGAGGTCCAGGTCTGGACACTAAGAGATGTTGACGTAGTAACTCCTTCCTTCTCCTGACCATGGACCAAGTAACAGTATTTCAGAGCCTCTCTCTGTTTGCAGTTTGCTGCTGATGTGTGGTGTGTGTGGTCTGTGTGTGTATGTGTGTGTGTGTGTGTGTGTCTATATATCTATATCTATCTATATATAGATATGAGGTGCTGCTCTGTGCTCTGGTTTGGACAGTCATGAGTGTATATAGTCTCTGTCTCTGTGTCTGCATACACATACTGTCATTTGTATCTGTGCAGGAAAGCTCAGTACTGCAGGGATCTAGTGACCAGCGTTACTAATTCATTCTGTATGTCATTACAGTCAAGTTCTGCCATTTTACAGCACGTGCAGAGTGACTCACCAACTACATCTGCTTCAAAGCAGTCAAAAATGTAGGCAGCGTGATGCCATTGTCCAGACCCAGAGACACACCTCTAGGAGCAGGATCCAACAGTGATTTGAAGCTCTACGGAACGTGATTTGAAACTCTAAGCACTTTGTTTGCACGTTTCTACACTTTTTCGTAAACACTGGGACACTCCGCAAATACTTTGGACTACGGAAGACTGTCTGACCTCTCAAAACATCGAAATGGAACCGCAATGGCAGACGACAGCAGTTATAATCAGCGGAGCTGATGAAACACAATCACGTAGTATAGCTTTAAAGACGTTTCACGTGTGGGTATGTGAGCTCCTGTGATTAGTCAAAAGACTACAGTCTGTAAAGACTACAGCCATTTCTGTTCTCTTCCTCTACAGTTCTGTATTAGTTCATCTGGAGTCTGGGGAAGGAAACAGTCTTCCTTTGTCTTCTTCTTCTTCTTCTTCCAAATCACTTAAAACTGCTGGAGGACTTTGAGCAGGCCCCTGACATCTTGGCTTTATGTCCCTTAAAAACAAAATGTTGATATGAGATATGCTGAAGAGTAAGAGAGAAGACACAGCTGAAATAGTTGCTTTGTTTTTGAGAATGGTAATCATTTAATCAATACACAAATCATACATTGCCACTAAAATGCTTGTTTGTGTTTTATATTAAGTTTGTCGTAAATGAACATACACAAAATATTCTGGGGCATTTTGTGTGGCAGCTCTGATGAGCTCCATCTCTTTCTGCCTTTCACCACAGCTACATGTCTGGAAGTGTCTGGCCTAAAGTCTCCACTTCTCATGTCTGAATTGTTACACACGTACCTGATATATAACGACTGACACACACATTCTCTGACCCTGGCACCATCACTTTCTGTTCAAGTATACTCACTGCACAGATGTATAGGAATGACAGTACACTGCAAACATAACCCATATATACTCTGTCCTATTGTCTATTTAGAGGTTAGACTGTGTGGTTTTTATTCATTATGACCCAGATATTAGATTGTGTGTGGTTTTGTTTATTCTTTATGACTCAGACATTGTTGTGAACCATCTTTGACTTGTACTTTGCACATGGAAATGATTTGTTCTGTTTATATACATAAAACACATTTACTTACAGAATTAAAAGACTGAAGAAATATACACTTTTGTTGTTATTCATAAAGACATACTGAAAAAAAGGTGCTTCAGAGAGAGAGAGACTCTATGAGAGCAAGTGACTTTTATTCAGATTTTATTACTGTGTATTTATTGTGTATAGTGTTTCTTAACATTATAGTGCTGCAATACAGCAATTGTCATTGACTGGCATTCTTATCAGCAGGAGAGATATAACCAGACAGAAAAATAGGGATACATTCAGTTGCACAAGTTAATGTAATTCGAATAATGAATTTTTATGAAGTCATTATGTTTCTGTGTTTAAGATCTTGCTCTTGTGCATTCTTGAATGGAACTGTCTACTGTTACACTAATATATATATATATATATTTATATAATATAGCACACACATATGTTCTGTATATATATATATATATATATATATATATATATATATATATATATATATATATATATATATATATATACAAATATATATTCTTGCTTTGTTTTTTGTTTATTGTGTTTTGTTCTTTCCCCTGAGGAGGATGTTAATAAGCAATGAACGGTGAATGGTGAACTTTGTTTTTGTGACACCCTAGAACCATTTAATTTGCTGTTAAATTTAAAGTTTGTTTAAATGAAAATATCTGACTAAAAGGTTCAGCTTAATTTAATAAGCCTTCTAGATGCAACTGACAGAACTTGACATTAGACAGCTGAATCACACGCACATACACACACAGAGACACACAGACAGACACACACACACTTTGTTAACTTCTCCAGCTCATATAAATTTGTAGAGTCTGTATCCTACGGGACCGGTCTATTTATTGAGTTTATTTAACTCTTCAAGGAGAGAGAATAATGGGCTATTTTGCACGTGAAAGAACCCCCGTATCCCCTGCGTATTTTCCCTCCTGCGTGTGTCCCATTATGCCCGCATACGGCACAAAGAAAACATTTGAAGTTTCTTTTCATATCAACAAAAGAGCCACATGTCATTGAAGTCTGTGCACTAACACTCGGACGCGCGCGCGTGTGTGTGTGTGTGTGTGTGTGTGTGTGTGAGTGAGTGAGTGTGAGTGAGTGAGTGAGTGAG
This sequence comes from Brachyhypopomus occidentalis, assembly GCA_020368025.1. NCBI lineage: Eukaryota > Metazoa > Chordata > Actinopteri > Gymnotiformes > Hypopomidae > Brachyhypopomus > Brachyhypopomus occidentalis. Next base: position 4,762,525 of record JAGXOD010000018.1, read on the forward strand.
TGAGTGAGTGAGTGAGAAACGGAATTCCCATAATTAATAGTTCTGATTTGTATATAAAGAAATTGTTTGTTTTATTCTTGTACATCAAAATTCCAGCAAAGTTACACTGTAAATCATTTACACTCTGAACACATATCCCAGTACATTAGTCAATATTTTCCTAGGAATTAGCCTAGGAATACATTTTAGAGTATCCTAATTTTGCTCGGAATTATTACCTGACCTGCAGACCTGCTTCTGTAAACATATTTACTTTTGATTTATATCTTACTCCCATCTATGTAAATTAGATTGACTTCAGTAATACTGACTTTAAATTTTACTGATTTCATCAGTTGTGTTTTTTTGTGTCATTTTTATCGACAGCACATAGCGCAGCTGAGTTTTACTGTGTCACGACTGTCTCATCTCTCACTATCATTTTTACATGTTCATTGAAAACAGAGAAAGTTTACATTCTCGACCAATCAGCGTGCGGCTGTTAGATTCTGTTGTCCAATCAGACTCTTCTAACTTTAGGCACCAGTGGATAGAAGGATATAGCTAAAATCATATCATTCCACCAGTTTGGGAAAACATGCTCAGTCGTAACTCTTTTTAGTAACAACAACAACGTCAAAATTAAACCTAGGCGATGATAACATTGCTGCGTTTCTCGAATATGATATAATGATACATCTTTACTAGTAGGACTAACAGAAGCCTGTACATTTTATCACTCAAATCCCCGACCACTATTTTTCTGTGGAACACCCATATTCCTTCTCAGTAAGTAAGACCTCAAACTCGCTTCTCAGATCGATCGGATTTTTTTTAAACAGGTGTAGCTAGTGATCTCCAGCCCAGCGCACCCTGTTTCCACACTGAAGTGTGTCGGGGAAGCGAGTGGTCTGACAGGGACTGGAGTGTGTCGGAGGAGCGCGTGCTCTGACAGGGACTGTACCCGGAATGATGCGCCCTGCTCTGCCTCAGAACTATACACGCGGCGGGTTTCCTCTGGAAGGTAAATCTGATCGAAAACTTTTTACAGGAAAACGTAGCAAGTTATTAAATGTTTTAGTGAAATGGGGATATCACGTTTCTGGATGAGCATTAAAATATTTATTGTTGAATTATTTAGGGTTAATTTGTGAGCTATAAACTAAAATATTTTAAATATGTCATTTATATGGCTGTATTTTTCCATAAAGAATAAGTTGTTGAATTTTGGGTAGGCCCTATGCTTTTCAAAATGGAAAGCAATAATATTTCATAAGGCAAAACCAGATGCTGATTGACCAAGTCTCTGAAACTTCAAATATTTGAGTCAGACGTTTTTGCCTCAAGAACAACAGGTCTGCAAATGACTGATTTATAAATATTCAAATGAAGGCTACGTCTTATTTGTTTTGCATGATGTACCACTATGTTTGCCTGTGGATTATACGTCACTTATTCTTATTTTTTGTGTTTTCCTAATCTATATCTCGCTATGCTTCTTTCTCATGCAGTCTCCACTCCTCTCGGTCAGGGCCGCGTGAACCAGCTCGGAGGAGTTTTCATCAATGGTCGCCCGTTGCCCAACCACATTCGGCACAAGATAGTGGAAATGGCCCATCACGGCATCCGTCCCTGCGTTATCTCCCGCCAGCTACGAGTATCTCACGGCTGCGTCTCCAAAATCCTGTGCCGGTACCAAGAGACCGGATCCATTCGTCCAGGAGCCGTCGGTGGGAGTAAACCGAAGGTGAGCTAAGCCATCCGCTTACTAGGATATCAAAAGTTGCTTGCGGTGATTTGCACCGATGTGCTCTGCTTCCGACTCCTCAACATCTGTCTCCGGATAACAGGTTGACTTCTGACTGAAAAAGAGCGCATGGCAGTTCTCACGCCTTCCTGCTGGGCCCCTGTGTTTCGCGTACTCGGTTTAAATCTCAGTAGCAATATTGTTGTCATTTTCTTTGGACAGACTGCGTCTCCCGATGTGGAAAAGCGCATTGACGAATTGAAACGGAACAATCCCGGGATGTTCAGCTGGGAAATACGGGATGCATTGATCAGAGAGGGCATATGCGAACGGAACAGCGCGCCGTCGGGTAGGCCGGCGCGTGCGAGCGCATATCTCAGCAATTTCAGATATTTATTTGAAACTTTGAAGTGCTTATTATTGACTCATAAAAACTTGTAAAAGCACTAAATGTAACAGGTTCCATTTGTATTAGAGGTTTATTATGGTATTTAACGATTTAAAAGATTTAAACTCGAGAAGGACCTTTATCTCCAACTCGTGTATTTATTTCTTGCTAATTGATTTCTGTGGAAAAGTGAGCACAATCAGTCGAGTGATGCAAGGGAGACCCGACGTTAGGAGAGACGACGAAGAGGGGGACGAAGATGAACCGGAGAAGCGGGAACAGGAGGAGCACGCGCGCAGGGCCAGACACAGCATTGCGGGAATCCTGGGTGACAGATGTAAGTACAATTTACTGTGAATAATTATTTTGATAGTTGTTATTAACATGGCCATTTAAGTGGACAATTGGGAAGTTGTCACAGTTTTTTAAAAACATTTGAACAGGTGTTAACCCGTGTTCCTGCAGTGCTTGGTATTGGTCCTATATGACAGGATAGATTTACGTTTTCTCGCCGGTGAATACGTTAATCTTGTTATTCTTATATTCTGAGAAATTGAAACTCTGTATTTTAAACAAATGAACCTTTATAATCTAATAAAATAATCTGTAACGACATCATCTTCAGCTTCACCACCATCACCATCCTCAACAACAAAAACATGTATTGTTGTTATTAGTCTTATTACAGATGTAAGCCAAAAGTTTATTTCCAAACGATACAAAGACAATGATCCTAATAGTGTGTTGTGGTACATATTATCGCAATACTACATGTGGGAAAAAGAAACTAAAAACTTGCAAATACGTTATTAGGCCAACCTATTTGCACAACAGTGCTCGAGGGCTCAATCGGGCTCTTAGGCATGAACTTGAGTGACAAAAGCGCGTGAGTCCATTGAAACTTGTGTCTTGCCAGCACGGGGACAAAAGACGGCAGCTCGCGCACAAAACTGCGACTTTTTTAGTCAGTTTAGATAAGAGCATTCTGCGTTTCACAAACAATTGCATTTAATACTATTATATATGATGAATTGCTATCCTGTAGATGTTCCCATTCCATGTTTTCTGCTTACATTTAGACTACTCTGAGAGATAAAAGCAAAGCGATAATGCGATAATTAGAGTTACATTTTGAAAGTTACAGGCGACAGGCCTAGAGGCTGTATACTGCAAATGAAATGCTCATCTTTTTATTTGACTGGTTGTTAGCCTATATGCTTACTATATCTTATTAACATAACATAATAAACATATTTGTTACAAATAGGCTTCTTCATGTTATCAGCCTTTGTAATGATAAGCTAATGAGATAACATCTTGTCCTTGCGTGACTAATCTTCATGAATGTGATTCGGGTTTCCCTAATGCTCTGTTAGTGCCGCCGAAATTGTCTAAATGGTTCTGATTTGCGCGCAGTGTCACACACAGCGACGGTGGGAGTTTATTAAAGACCGTTTGCATCAATAGGGACCACTGTTCTCCTCAGCTAGACGTGCCTGGCCTCGAGCGCCGGTCACAATGGGGGCGCGCCCTTCCTCATGCGCGCAGCTACAATACCCGTCCGTCACGCATTGCCCTTCTCGTGCCCCAAGACCAAGAAAGAAATATCCTCGGGCAAATTAGATCGAGGCCTTTATTTCAGTTTACTTTCATCTACTAGTCGAACATGCCCCCACCCTTCTCTCTCTCCCGTTTCTAGTTTACCCCGGAGGACATATTCGTTTAATAATTCCGCAGGGGCACGTTGTCCGCTGATTCCACTCCGTCGCGAGCGTTTTCAGACAGGCAAGTTGAGTTCAGTATTTACGATGCACTGCTGGTTCGGCTGCCGTCTTATACTTGACCTCAGTCTTCCATACTCTATAAATCACACAAACTACGTAGAAGCTCGTAAAATGTCACCGTTTTCTTGAAAGTGTGGTTTCCAAAACAAACCAATAGTTCGTAATATGACGGATTTGTGACCATAGTTCAGTAAGACTTTGACCAAATTGTAGTTCCAAAAATAGTTTTGCGCAATAAATTTAAATACATAACTAATGATTTGGAAATATATTAGCTTCAACAGCTTGACCATATAATGCTGTAAAACACACTTCAGTTTGAAATCCTTTAATATGGTTAGGAGAATAATGGTTTAATTTGGTTAGTAACGTTGAATGGTTGATGTTGTACCATGGAGTATGCAGTCAACAGCACATAATCTACTCTGAGAATGCACACACACACACACACACACACACACACACACACAGAGGGAGAGCACAAGCGTAAACTATTGTGATTACATTTACATTTAGGGCATTTAGCAGACGCTCTTATCCAGAGTGACTTTCAAAGTGCTTTGCATCTGTTCACAGAATACATCCTCGATAGTAGCATAGACATGTCAGAATTCAAGATACCCTTGAACTAGACTACTACTAAACTACAGGAATCAATGTCTTTACCTAGTATTAAAAAGGCTCACTTAAACAGGAATTAAAACATATACCAAGAAGCACAAATAACCATAGACAGATAAACACACAATTTAAGAACAAGGACAACAAGTGCTATCTGCAGTGTTAGTGCTCATCAAAATACTCAACAAACAGGTGAGTCTTCAGCCTACGTTTGAAGATGTTGAAGTGTGATGTGATGTTACAATGTTAGAACCAAAAACTTTTTCGGGGTGTGATTTCTTGTATTGATTCATTTCAGGACACAAGTGTGAGGGAATGTGTGAGAGAGACAGACAAAGAGAGACGGGTACAAATAGTAAACGGGGAACCCCCGAAATGATAGCGAATACACAGAAGAATGTTATATCTCGGGTCCAAGCCCCCAGGCACTTGAGATGGGGGGGGGGTAGTAACAGAAAGGGTTTTATTGACAGGGAGGGTATGAAGGGCCAACACTTGGACATCACTGGACTGAAGGATTTGATGATGATGATGAGGAGGAGGATAGGGGATGTGGCATCCATTTGAAAAACAATGGACACAACACCAGAATAATTTCATTGTCCTGTTTTAGCACCACTATCCCTGTACCTGTGAATCAGATGCGAAAAGTAATCAGGTTTCAACTATCAGGTTCTATGTAAGCTTTTATTAATTTATTTAGATTTAATTTATATTTGAATAATTTATTGCATCTATAGTAAGTAAAATTCATATTCAGTAAATAGTTTAAACTACTGTGTTTAAAGTACTATACAGTAAATAAGACTGAAATATCAGAACTAGATAATTGCTAAATAATTAAGTCACTAAAACTAGACAACAAAATTTGAGCTTGGAACTAAATTAGGTGGACATTATAGCATGTTTTATGCTTAATTAAAATAGTTTATAAATACATTATCACGTATACATTTTAAGTGACGGGGTAATTACATTTTACATTGAATCTGTTATAGCACAAATGTGTAAACACTTATTTCTAAAATGTATGATATTCGCCTGTATTTGGCCTCGAGAATATCCCTCCTCAGTATCCAGGGATTGGATTCACTTTTCAAAAATACAAGGAAGCAAAGTCATTCTTGACCAGTATAATTGAAAAAAAAAAACATAATAATAATAATAATACATAAAATAAATATCAATGAGAATGAAATCGATATTTTACACTAGAAATGCTAGTGTAAAAAAGTATGCTTTTTGTCTCAATTTAAAAATGGTAACATATATTCTTACTATTTAGAGGTAGGCGGTTTCAACATCTTAGTGCTGCAACCATTAAAGCACCTTTGCCCTTCAGCTGAGATGGAGGATCAGCCAGCAGGCACTGATCTGAAGACCTCTGAGATCCAGTAGTGCTAGGTCTGCACCGTGGGCTGGATCGTGTAATAACCAGGGATGCAGCGACGGAAGTAAGCATGAGGGTGAGGGTCCTTAATCCAGCAGCCCCGTTCTGAGGTGGTTCAGATTCCTATAATGTAGTTAATCTAAAACAAGTAGATGAACGACTTGCCATGTTTTGAAAAACAATGGTTTGTTGTTATGAGTTTGATAAAAGTGAGTTCTAAAAGCAGCACTGTTTTGCAGGGCAGATCTGAGGTCAGGATAAAATATTTTCAACATGTACATAGTGAGAGTGCTTCTGGGTTTTCGTGTGATTGGGAGGGTCAAAAACAATAATATCTGTTTTGTCTTCATTTAGTTGCAAAACTTTGCTGATCATCCATCTTTTTAATATTGTCCGGGCACTTTAGAGAGGAAGGTTTTGCTGACCTTTCAAGGGAAATATGTGTCATTGGCATAACAATAAAACGATACTTTATACTTCACAGGGGAAGCATAAACGATAACAAAAGGGTGGGTTCCAATATTAAATGGTAGCAGACTCAGTGGTAGCCAGTTGTGGCCACAGAGATAAAACAATTCCTAACATTATCTGAAAAGGTTCTTCTACACAGATAAGTCTGGAACTGTCCTATTGAACGTAGGGATACAGTCCAACGATGTCCCCAAGGCTTTCAGTAGGACTGTTGTGATTAAAGACAGTACTGAGGTTGAATAGGGTAAGGACAAGATAGTTTTAGTAAGGCAGACTTTGCTATGAAGGGTTTAAAACCATACTGAAATCTTTTAAGGATATTATTTTTATTCAGCTGAGACCACAGTCGTGCATGAACTTCCTTTTCCATAACTTTACAAAACTGCAATCTAGAGTTGAGCTGAGGAGATCTGGTTTCTGAATGTGGCTTCGGAACTAGCCAGAATTCTAAAAAAAACACAAAAATGAAACCAGTATGGCACTGGGTGGAGCACTTTGGTAAATCACCACATGAGAGGCTGAGCCAGTATCTAAATAAACTAACTAACTAAATAAACTACACATATGACATATTTACTATTTCTTTTTCTCTCGATTGAAGTTTTATGCAAGAATGACGCCAAATTTACAAATTCCTACCATACTTTCCAAATGTGTTGCTTCATAAAAAGTGCGTGGGACAGAAGTGTGTGTGTGTGTGTGTGTGTGTGTGGACAGGGTAGCTCCTTGCATCTCATGCATGTGACGTCCGTTATAATGATCACCACATCATTAACGTTCATGGCTTCAGAGAATACAGACTGAAAAAAGCTCAATTATTAAGGACTATATGTATATATATATTTATTATATATACTATATACATTTTTTCTGAATATTTTTAAAATTGTGAATGATTTGCTCATGTTAATGTGTGCTAATGTGTGTTTATCTGGATGAGGGGGAGAGCACTAACTCATAACCCACAGCGAAGGAACTCTAGACTCTCTAAAAGTGCTACATTTGTGCAAGTGCAACGGCAGGTGACTAATTCTTTTCCTCACTGGACCATGAGTGGTGCAGAGAACATTCATCCATCCATCCATTCTGCTTCTTCCTTCTTCGTTGGCTGCCCTAAACTGTTTGGCCATTTCTCAGAAATAAGGAAACGTCAATCACGAGGGGGGGGACCCAGAAGGAGGAGGTATTATTCCGAGGGAGTCGGGTGTAGGAGAGAGCTGCAGTTCTGGCTCTGTGTCTTTGGGACATCTGTAGGGGTCAGGGCTGCTCTTTAGGAAGTCAAGTGCCCACCCCCTCCCACTCTACCCCCCAGCCAGTCCCCGACTAAAAGCCCGTGGGGCAGATGGGCTATTAACTGTCAGTCATGCTTTCTGCAGCAGGGCATCTGCTGGAGCCCTATGCACTGTTTAATACACTCAGGCAGTCACTCAGCCACCCGCGAGCTGAAAAAGACCCCGGATCGCCTCCCGCCCTCCTGAACAAATGCATTTTTTTGCTTTTGTGTGTGTGTGTGTGTGTGCGTGTATGCGTGTGTCTGTGCAAGCGTGTGTTTGTGTGTGTGTATTTAAGGGGGCACATGTCACAGAATCTATTAGTCCTCTTCATTACCTGTCCCCTGGGGTAACAGAACTGGCCCCCCGGATAGACAAACTGCCCCCACCTTCCTACTCAAATGCTTCTGTGCCGATAAACACACACATGGTCGAGGCTTGACTTTTTTTCCTGGATTTTGTGCCTGCTTGCCACAGAAGAGACATAAGCACCCTCTCCCTCTCCTTCTCTCTCTCCCTCTCTTTCTCCTCCTCTCTCACTCCCTCTCTCACTCCGCACACATCTCACCCTTCCGAGTTGGCTCGCACAGTTGGATGTTGTCCCATTGTTCGTCTGTTTGGCCACATCCACCTGTTTGTCTGTCTCCCTGCCTGTCTGTCTGTCTGCCTGTCTGTCTGTACCAGCATCTGTGTGGATCTGTATATATCGCTGCGTGTTTCAGCATACTGTTGGATCTGCTGATTTGATCCCAGTCTGTGAGTCCAACAATCAGATAGGGACAGAGCCACTTGGTGCAGTCTGCTGTCAGGGCAGTCTGGGTAATTGAACAGTGACACAGCTGGTGTTTTGTGCATGAGTTTCAGCTTGTCGACTGGAAAAAATGAAAGGCTGACTGTGAGGTTAAAGTGCAGAATGTCTTCTGTCTTTAACAGATGAAGCAGCGATCGCTGCTGTGTTTATGTATCCTGCCCATTTCAGATGACCATGAATAATATGACAAATTAAGGCAGTTTTTAAAAAAAAAACTATTTATGTACGATACATAACTGCGAATAATTTTCAATTAACGACTACATGCAACTCCTGCAACCAGGGACATGCACAGATCTTCCCTGGTGGTGATCTCTACTGTCATATTACCAGGTTTCTGCTGGATTGGGGGCTGCTTGTCTTGTGTCCTACTCACAGTGAGTGAAACACATGCTCAGTGGATGAATGACCTGTTCACAGCACATTACACCCTGACCTGTAGTCGTTTTAGGGTCATCATCAAGTCTTTATTTTTCTCCTTTTCATTGTGCTTCATGTAGTCTTCGTCTCTTCTGACGTTCTCCCAGAAGCTTACAAGAAGTTGATTTTGATTCGTCTAATGTTTTGGTTAAGTCTCTGGCGACCTATTATGGTGATAACTCAGCGTTGACAAAAGACACTGCTGACCAGTCAGCTGCCCAATTACCTTAATTCCCTTAAAATGGGTAAAATATGTATAAAAAATGAGCTGTAATTCTAACAAGCAAAAGCCAAACACACACACACACACACACACACTCTGAAAGTGTGTTGGCTTTCCGTACCATAACTTTACACTCCCTGTCTGATTCCCTGTCTGATTTTTGAATCCAGAGTGCTGGAACACAAAACTCTACTGCCGTTTAATTTCTCCAAGAGCGCACTGTACATGTGAGGACTCCATAGTTTTAAGGTTATGACCGCAGATATGGTTTGTATATGAGACTGTTGGGTTTGGACAGCAGAATTGTGTTTGCCTAAGAAATTGAATTTGAGAGATGAAGAAAAAGCGGAATGTGTATGCTTTTAGTGACCACACCGTTTACATAGCTGAGTGCCACACGTACGCGCCGTTTAGATTCCGGAGGACTGAAATGTCCGCAGGTTACACTGGGCCTGCTCCTCCTCAGCGGGAGAGCTGTGTCTCACTGACTTCCACTGCCGCTTTGAGGCCTGCGTGTTTATAAAGCAGACATCAGCTCCATGCTGCTACAGGGAGAGTGAGACAGACAGGCTTCACTTCAATACTGTACATTCACTGGCTTAGCTGGGATTTACAGCTGACCAGAGATGAATATGACTGTGTGTTTGTTTGTGTGTGTGTGTGGTAAAGGCTAAAAATCTCTGCTGTTTGCACCTCTGTCTAAATATGGACATTTCAGCTGGATTTTCAGATATGAATGCGTCCATACACACATCTGTAGTCACCCTGAGGTTGAAAGAAGGAAGATCAGTGGGAGTTTACCAGGCCGCCATTGGCCATGGCTCCTTCTCCGTCTACGTCTGCCTTCGGTCCCCCCCCCCACGGGGCAGGTGACGGCCCGCTCTGGAACCCCCCACCACCATGACCGATTCCACAGATGGAGCATGCAAATCAGCTTGACAAAGAGAGGGAGAGAGAGAGGGGGGGAGAGAGAGAGAGACAGACAGACAGACAGACAGAGAAAGACAGAGAGCTCGCTCGCAGGAGAAGATGGGAGAGAAATGCTGTCCTAGTTTTCAGAGGGAGCAGTACTACAGTACTGTAAGTAGTGCTAGGGCATGATTCCTGGGCATCTTTAGCTCCAATAATCCAAAGAAATACTCATAAACGTCCATTACTAATGTGGTGTGTGTGTGTGTGTGTGTGCGTGCGTGTGTGAGTCAGAGTAACAGGGATTGTGTTCTATTTAGAGGATCAGTTTCTCAGAAGGGGGTCATACCCCAAACTATTGCTCCGTTGTTTCCCATAGCTTGAGGGAATAAATACAATGTGACACACAGGGTCTCCTTTCCCAGCGGGGAATTTATTTAGAGTGACACAAAAACTACTGACCGCCAATTGCACATGTGCATAGACGCACACACATACACACACCATGGATTTGGGGAAGCGGCTAACAAACGCCACACACCTCAGATGCAGAAATACAAAGAAGCCATACTAAAAAACGTCACATCAGATCTATTACCAAACTCACTCAATCACAAAGTCCCCACTTGTGTGTGTGTGTGTGTGTTCTTACATCAGTCATTCATCTCTCCACTAGTATGGGCCTATTCTCATGTGTTTCCATAATGGTTTTAGAATCTTTTCTACCCAAAGCCTGTGAGCAATGGTGTGATGTTTATGCATATGGGGATGTGTGTGTGTGTGTGTGTATTTGTGTTTGTGTGCGTATTAGGCAGCGCGTCTGACGAGGGGTCAGACGTGGAGTCGGAGCCAGATTTACCGCTGAAGCGTAAGCAGCGCCGCAGCCGGACCACCTTCACCAGTCAGCAGCTGGAGGAGCTGGAGCGCGTGTTTGAGAGGACGCACTACCCAGACATCTACACACGTGAGGAGCTCGCTCAGAGGGCCAAGCTGACTGAGGCAAGGGTGCAGGTACACACACACACACACACACACACACATACTCACACACATACACACACACTCTCACACACACACACACACTCACATACACACACACACTCACACTCATGCACATACACACACATGCACACACACACAAATCCCGTCTGGGCCGTTTTTCTGTGCTGATACTGAGACTATTCTAGTGTGCATCCATTTGTGAGCCTCATTTAGAAATTTTCCTTTTGTTCATTCCCATCTGTGTACTAGTGGCTAAAAGAAAATAAGGAAAGTAGTCATGTTGATAATATCAGTCTCTATGTCTGATTCTGTTAGGTGTGGTTTAGCAACAGACGAGCCCGATGGAGGAAACAGGCAGGAGCCAATCAGCTGATGATGTTTAACCACCTGATCCCTGGGGGATTCACACCCTCAGCCATGTCCAATCTTTCACCCTATCAACTTTCAGAAAGCCAGTACCCACCCACCAGCCTTCCTCAGGGTAACGCCCAGATTTCAGTTTATGCAAATTAACTGTCTGTTTTTAAATGGCTAAAGATGTTCATTTATGCAGATTACACTGTAACTGTGTCATCACTTGTAGTTAACTGAAGGGTTAATGCAGAGGCTCAGAGAGGACACGTCCGTACACTGTACCACATGTATTGAGCAAAAGTGTTGGAGTTTGCATAAAGTATGCAGAGTGACAAATATTACTTCCGTACTTCTTTCCAAGATTCCAGCCCAGTCTACAGGCCTCAGCCCCTCCCACAGTCCCTGCCCCCATCTTCAGCCCACCACACGATTGGAGGGGTGGATCAAGAGGGTGGAGCTCCATACTGTCTGTCAAGTCGTCATGGTTATACTGCATATTCAGAAGGCTTTGCCACTCACAATGGCCACCACACTTCCACTATCAATAACAGACTATCTACACAGGTAGCACACACACTCTCTCTCTCACACACACATGAACATTCTAGTGAGGGCTTTAATGTATGTTTTAATGAGTGCTCTAGTGAACGCAGTAGTGAATGTTCTAGTCAGGGCTTTAATGTGCACACCAGTGGAGAGCATGCATCCCCTTATATATCACCCTCATTGATTGTTCTTAAGTGTGTGTGTGTGTGTGCAAGTGTGTGTGTGTGTGTGTGTGTGTGTGTGCATGTACAATTTCTAGAAGTGTGTCTTAGACTTTTGAATTCTATTTAGACCATTCTATATCAGAGGAGAGGATGGAGATAAAGAGAGAGTGAAACAGGGATACAGAGAGAAAGGGACAAAAGGGAGAATGAGGGGGAAAGAGAGAGAGAAGGAGGGAGAGAGGGAGGGGGGGGCAGGGAGGGGGGGCAGGGTAGATCCATCAGGCTGTTAGGCGTGAGCTCCATGAAATTCTCTGTTTTAGTTGCTGGTTTCAGTTGGTTTAGGTTTCCTCTTTAAACCAGGCAACTCCGAACTCTGATAATTTTTTGAGAAAATGCTTCTGAGACACAAGAAACGCAACTCCAGCCACAGTCATCTGTGGGGAAATAGTTTAAGCAAGACCATATGCACGTGTGTGTGTGTGTGTGTGTGTGTGTGTGTGTGTGTGTGTGTGTGTGTAGCTTTATGAGAGAGGAAGAATAAAATGGGTCAGACTATCAATGTATATGTGATCATATAAATACATTTTCTTTAATATTTTATGTTCGTGATAAAGAAAGAAAGAGAGAGATAGTTGTGTATTTTAGTTACTCTGAAGAGTCATTTCCTGAGGCAGAAGTGCCCTGTATTGAGCCTTCATTAGGTCGGGAGACAGGCTACATTACATTTAATTGATGTTTATAGAATATTACTTTCTTTACCTTTGCCACTAACTTGTATTCAGAGATAAGAACCATTTTTGAACACAACACAGCATGCCTGTAACATAAAACAGCATTTTCGAAGCCTGTCTGTCTCTTTCTCTCTTTTTCTCTCCACTAAACACACATACACACAGGTCCTGGGGCCAGATTCTTTTCCAAGAATCAGATAAAATGATCTCTAAATTTAATTATCTCTCCTTTAATCAATTGCAGGTCACATAGATCCCCCTAGATACAACCACATGTGTTCTTTTGTGTGTGTGTGTGTGTGTGTGTGTGTGTGTGTACGCACGTCCACGTATGTGTGCATGTGTGAGACCAAAGAAAGCAAAAGAGAGTATGAAAGGAAGTGATATTATCAGACATTATCAGGCTACAGTGTCCTTATCTATTATTGGTCTGTTTGGATTATTTTTATTTAAGCAAAGTCAGACATCCAAGACAAATACTTCTTCATAGTAATCTTGACTAGAAACAGCAACAAAATCTCTCCCTGCCACTATCTCTCCCTCCATAGGTCATGGGCTTATTGGCTCCTGGAGGTGTTTCCCATCAGCCCCAGAGTGAGTACACCCTGTCGCCGCTCTCTGGCTCCCTGGACGCGGGTCCTGCCTCGGGCTGCTCTGCGCGGGTGGAACACGTGCCCAACGTTGGCCCTCTGGGGCCCGGCTCACAGCCCTACTGCCCCTCTGCCTCCTACACGCCGGCCCCTTACCGGCCTGAGCACAGTGCCACCTACCAGTACAACCCCTATGCGCAGAGTAAGGTCAAAAGCCGATCGTCGCCCGTCTTCTGTGTCCTCATACCTGAAATCTGTCTCCTTGTGTCCTACAGCAGTTACGTTTTCTCTGTCCTCGAACTGTTTTGTTCCGTGTTGTATTTGTTTTGTTTTTGTTTTTGTTTTGTTTTTTTAGTGCATAAATGTCAAATGTAGAAATCTGTTTTTCACAATTCAGGCTTCCTTTGTTCTTTGCTTTTTGCTGTTTATTGAAGGAACATATATGTTTTGCATATATGTTACATACACACACACACACACACACACACACACACACACACAAACACACAGGTTTTTTATTTCATTGGAATGGCAGACATTTGAGTTTGCATTAATGTTTAACAGACATGCAGTTTCCCTTCAAAGAGATGTCATATGTTTGATTGTAATTGTGGCTTCTGAAGTTTCTAATTTTGGTCAGCGGAGGGGGGGGGGGGTGACCCATCATTCTTGTCCTTCATAACAAACTCTCTCTGCACTCTCTGACATCACACGAGCTGTCCAATCAGACTTGCGTAATGCCCTTCACCTCACCTCTCGGCCAATCAACAATAGGCACACCGAGTTAATTGCTGTATGTCAGTGATCTTCCTTTTCTGTTAAGTTACTGCTTGGTTTTCAGTCCGAGTGTGGGCAACATTTTGTGTGTGTATGTGCCAGACATAACACAGGGCTTTGCTAGTACATATGTGTGTGTCTTGTGTTGTCATGTATGTTCATACATGTGTTTGTGTGAATTAATGTGTATGCTATGAATGTGCATGCATGTATGTGTATGTGAGTGCCTCTATATGTGCGTGTTTCATGGTTTGATAATATCCTCTAGCAGTCTCATGATCAGAAACATGTGTACTAGCCCCCACCCCACCCCCACACCCCCAGCACACACTCACCTGCACATGCCCCAAAGCAGCCGTTCTGTTCTGGGGATCTTGCTGCACGGGGTTAGTACTGTACTGGGGTTTGATCTGCATGGGGTCAGTACTGTACTGGGGTTTGATCTGCACAGGGTCAGTACTGTACTGGGGTTTGATCTGCACATAGTGAGTACTATATTAGGGTTTGGGCTGCATCAGTACATTGGCAGGGTGGAGAGCCTTTTTGCCTTTTTCGATTTTTAGTTTTAAATGAATGATTAAAACCCCTGCAGTTTGGTGACCTCACCAGTGTGCGCCTAAGCCACGGGGTCTGTACTCTAAGAGTTAGGGCTGCACTGGGTCAACTGTATTAGGGTCAGTGTCACACAGGGGTAGGTATGGGTTGGGGCCCAGTGCCCTGGCAGCCATGAGTGCTTCTCAGGTCCAGCTTTTAAATAAACCAGAGTGTGATCAGATTTCTCTTGATCTCTCATGAAGAACCATATCAAACACATCAAAAAGTGGAACAGAATCGCTGGTTATTACCGATTATCACATGGCTTTATTCAACACAGGATATTGATAGCGACAGCTCTTCTATGGGAATGGTTAACTATTAAACCCCAGGGCAGGCCTGGGTGCCTCATGTCGCAATCACAGGTTGTCAGTTACCTGGTACCTTTCATCCAAATCATGGTAATCAGTTGTGGGCGGGGCTTCACCGTCTGTGAGAGGTGCTGTTTTGCGCTAACGCCCTCGGCTCACGCTCAGACCACGCCTTCCTCGCGGCCCCGCTGCCTCATGGGAAACTCTCGGCAGCAGGCCGGTGAGGAGCACAGGGCCCCTCTCGGTCTGTGCCGTGCATCCACAGCTTTAAGCCTGCTGTAAATGGCCTCTTCACTGAGGTTCCTGGAAAGTGCATTCCTCCTCATTTCAATTACTCTAGCTTAACTGTGTGTTTTGCATTTATTTATAGAGCCAAAGCAAAGTCAAAATAAGCATCAACTATAAAAGTGATATTTCATGAGAACTCGTGTACATGTGGGCTTATAGGCAGTAGTTTTCCATAGACTTGTGAGTAAAATTTGGCTACGATGGCGATGACGTTTACATATGAGGCTGGCTGTTTATCGATACTTTTTTTCCCCACAAATCTCATGAAATGGTGGTGCGCCTTTTCTCTTTAGCCACTTGAGGTCTTCGTGTCCCCACAGTTGAAATCTTAATGAAAAATGCAAGTAAATCACATCGAATAACTCAGTGTTTGGAACATTTGGGAGTTTATAGACTGGGGTTTGCATTTCATCAGATTCAACTAATATTATTAAACCAATACTTCTCTGTTTTTCTTAGCCTAATTTGTTTTTCAGTGCACTCTGTGGTATTAATATTCCGGTACACAGTGAACTGAAATTATGACGAATGGTTGTTGCTCTCTCATCCCTGTTTCTGCCTCATACCCTCTCATTCTCTCCCACACATTATTTTCTCTCACTCCTCTCACACACTCATTCTTTTCTCTCACTCCTCTCACACTCATTCTTTTCTCTCACTCCTCTCACACACTCATTCTTTTCTCTCACTCCTCTCACTCTCATTTTCTCTCACTCCTCTCACAGTCATTCTTTTGTCTCACTCCTCTCACACTCATTCTTTTCTCTCACTCCTCTCTCACACTCATTCTTTTCTCTCACTCCTCTCACACACTCATTCTTTTCTCTCACTCCTCTCACACTCATTCTTTTCTCTCACTCCTCTCACACACTCATTCTTTTCTCTCACTCCTCTCTCACACTCATTCTTTTCTCTCACTCCTCTCTCACACTCCTTCATTTCTCTGGTTCTCTCTGCAGGGTCCCTGCACTGTCTGAAGCCTGAGATCGCCTGAGCTGATTGGCTGTCCCACGAGGGGAGGTCCTAAGGGCGGCTATGAGTGCCCAACATTCAGGAGATGCTAAGGATCAAGTGGAGCTTGGAACATCCTGATGTAGTCCTTACCGAAGAACACTGCCTGAAACATTTGGGCGTGGTATCACACCACCATGGTGTGGGCAAAAAGTTCTATCACACACACACACACACACACACTTGCACACAGACTCAGACCCAAGCAAATTAAGAACTTGGATGTACATATAAACATACCACTTTGACGTCTTGAGGTCTGACACAAATACAGAAGCTGTTCTGATTCTAGAGCCTTTTCTCCTTGAAGAATTCTTCTAAACTGCGGTTGCTGGCTGGACCTCTTCTAATGAAGATCTGCACGAGAGACTCTAATGCTACAGAGATTTGATTGGTCAAACGTGAATCGGGGTGCAATATCTAAAAACTCAAGCCTATATGCGAACGCTGTGTAAAACGGAATCAGAACTGTCGGCGTGGACGAACTCCATGACTGCCCGTGGATGGGGGCCACCGTGCTTGGTCAGACGGAGACGCCACTGATAGCAGCCACTCCGTCCCGGTTTCTGGGCTGAAATGAAAGCAGACGTTTGTATGATGTCAAACAAAGCGACTGCTGGATCTGATCCCCCCTCTGTTCACCCACATGCTTTAAATAAAAGACAAATGGCAAAAGGGAATGGCTAGTTTTTGTTTTTAAGATGGCTTAAAGACCAGACCCGTTTCTTTCTTTCTGCACATTCTGTTCTGTTGTTTTGTCTTATTTTTTTCCCCCCTTGACGTTGTTGCTGTAAAACCAGCGTAGCATCCTGATCCCACTCAGGATCCCAGCCGCATCCCTTCCAAAGCCAGAACCCTAAATCCTAGAGCTCCTTGTTGCCATGTGATGATGAATTAATCCGTAACATTTTATTTATGTTCTCTTCGGTCCTTTCATCCCTTAATAATTCCACTGCAGTGTCCCATTGCTGATATTGTGTTATATCGCAGCCTATCTTTGGGAAATAACACACAGTGAAACACACTGTGAGACACAGCGTAAGATAATGGCTGTTCAGCATCGCAGCGTCCGTTGGTGCTTTGTCGCTCCCTGGCTTGGCTGGTTCAGGAACCAGCAACAGTAGCGCCTTCTCTAGCAGAAATGCTCGTCGTGCTATAAGAGCCGTTTTATAACCTCCGTCCACGAGGCCATAGTCAGCGCTGCGGGGCTGTAAATGGTGACGAAAGACCATTTGACGAAAGACGAAAGTTTGGTGTCCTCTGCTCCTTTTGTGTTTTTTCGGTAGGAAAATCTGAATGGCGAGTGAAAATGGAAAACAAAACAAAGGACGTTTGCATCTCTGCGTTTAATAAAAGAGATTAAGAGCTGAAATCTTGCTGCCTTAATCGAAAGAAACATTTTCAAGCTGTTAGTATTTTGTTTACATGATGATAAACCCTTACATACTGGCACGAAACACATTCTTTGTCTTCTTTGAGGCATCGAGAAGAATTCGGCTTCAGCAATAAATGTGTATTTACAGTAAACCTTAAGTCATGTAATCGGGGTGGTTTTAAAAGTACACTGTTGTTTTAAACTTGCCCAGCTGAGCTTTGGCGCCTGCACTCTGCTACTTTATAAAGCACCTCTGTTTGAGAGGGATCATTTGTATAGATAATTTTTGTCGCACGATCCTCCACGAAACCCACGAAAAACATTTTGAAAGTTTCGAGGCTCGGAACACACTTGTTCTGAAAGGGCAAATCAATCTTTCCCTGGTGTGTTCAAGCTGGCTATGACGTTTCAGGTGTAAATGCATGATTTCTGAGGAACCCGTCTTTGCTCAAAATATTTTCTCTCCTTTGCAGGGCAGAAAGCTCCACTGAACAGATTTAACTATGCACTTAAGTGTTTCATTTTTGTGTGTGTATTTTACATAGACAGATGTTGAAGAATGTTTGTCCAATCATCTGTAATTTTTCTGTAAGTAAAAATAGAATGACAGAAAAGTTAAAAGACTGAAAGCATTTCATTTCGCAAAAGTAAATAATTGGCAACAGTATGAAGTGTGTGGGTTCAGGGAAATTAGACTCAAAATGTCATGTGTAATGTGTTTTGTTTCTAGTGATAGACCACACACACTCAGTAGGGAAATCAGTACTATAACATGTGGTTAGAAAGACCTTCCTGCACATGTGTGTGTGTGTGTGCGCGTGTGTTAGGAGAGAGCAAGTTTGACAAACACCTGTAAGTAGTAATGTGCTATTTCAAGCCTTTCTGACATGATTTACAGATCAGTTCTTCCTCAGCTGTTTCAACATTTTAACCATTTTACACTGAATACCTCTGTATGGTCTCACGGTGCATCCAGTCTGTGTGTGTGTGTGTGTGTGTGTGTGTGTGTGTGTGTGTATGAAAGGCTAAACTGCTCTCTTCATATTTTCCCTTCTTTTTTGTCTTTCTTTGAAGGTTCCCCTCTCCACCACAACTGAAACTCCGTTTCAAACAGAATCCTCTTCTCAATCCTGCCCCGATAGCGTATGACATCAGAAGGTTACAGGTCAAGGGTCACATTCAGCCCAATCACAGTTATTTATGTAGACAGACAGGCTCATCACAAAAAGGTATAACAAAGTACACTTTCTCTGCTTTAAACTTGACACCACAATTTCTGTTCATTCTAGGCAAATGCCAGTTCTCAGAAAATTCTCAGAATCGGATTATTAAATATAAGGTGTGAACAGAATCAGGATATTGAGAAAATCACATTTTTCTTCTTGGGGTGGAAAAGAAGAGCAGGAGGCCCTGAGCCGTCGCGACATGTTGTTTATGTCAAGGCAACAAAACAAATAAAGCGATCTAACGATCAAAGGCTCTGCGCATTTCAATCATGTCCTGACAAAGACTCATGTCATGTGTTATCTTATGTGACTGGGACCACGGCCAGTACACATCACCGTCATGCAAAGCCATGATGTGGCGGAGGATGGAAACTGTTATAATATAATGTTCGAAAAATATGACCAGATGCACAGGATTAGAGTGTAAGCAAGATCAGGGTGGAAAACCACAACTGTCTTCCTGGTCCGCTTCATTAGGCTGATTTGATTAAACAAGAACAAAAGGCAGACGGCAATGACCATTCGCTGAACGATCACGAATATTCAACTGTTAAAAACCATCGAAGTGTGCTAATGCTTCTAATTTACTGCATATCCTAATTTATACTTTGCATCAATTGTGACACTAGTATTATATACATTTGAACGTGTAATTCTTTGCTTATACAATATGCAAAGGTTCAATACTGTGATGCTATTTGGTCATGTCCAACCTTAAATTTACTGATACTGTATAATAAAATTATGATGCGTAGATATTATTCGGTGATGGTATTATTCGGTGAAGTATATCTGCCTTGACTTTCTCCAGATACTGTACAGTGCGGGACTGAAAAACTCCGAATCTGAATATGCTTTGCAGTATTGCCATCTACTGGTCGATAGCTGAACTTGCAGGCTTCTCCTCGCTTCTCTACAGGAACCGTTCACAGTGCCTTGAGAGAACTGCATTTTCTTGGATCCTGTACTAACAAAATTAATTTGTTGTTGCATTTGTGAGAATACATTTATACTTTAGTAATGTGAGGTAAATTTAAACCCTAATGAGTTAGACAAACAAACAAATAAACAAAAGTTACATTTATTCCAAAATAAGGTTTCATTTTAAAAGGTTAAAAGTATAAGGTTTTATTATGAACATTCATCAAAAAAATTGTCAACTTCATATTCCTATCAGCTGTATATTCCTATCAGCTTCATATTCCTATTAGTTTTATATTCCTATCAGCTTCATATTCCTATCAGTTTTTCTACATTACTGAAAGTCATTTCCTCATCCCTGTATTTTCAGAACATCTGACACACACCTCAAAACACGTTTTTGATTTTTCATTTGACCTAAACACTCAAATTCGTTTGCACAAGTTTCAACAGCATATAATCAAATAAATAAGTCTACACTCCAATACAGATCTTTGGTAGGTCTGTAGGTCTGTTATTTTCTGGATTTTTTTATTTTCTACAAAATTGCATTTTGATTAAAAGCAACTCTATCTGGATCTCTCTCAATCTCTCTCTCTTTCACTTTCTTTCATAGGGGTCAACCTGTCTGAGGTCACCCGCCACAGACTTTTGCATTTAAAGTTTAGACTTGTTTTGTTTTTTTCACATCTGTGACAATGTTATAACAGACTGCTGACAGAAAGCAGAAGGAATGGATCAACGTTGGCTGCTTCAGACTAGCTGGGTTACCCCATAGCAGTCTAAGCTTGTCTTTGACATTACTTTTGTTTCTTACGTATGTGCGTGTTGAGGCAGACTGTTGTTCAGCCTTAAAGGGCACTACAGGTGTTTTAACTGCACACATACAAATATATGCAACGAATATAAATATATACAGGTAAACACTGGAGAAGATAACAGAAGAACAGAGGTTTTGGAGTTTGGGGGAGAACCTTTGAGACTTCCTGTTTAAGACAAACTTAACCAGGAAATTCTTAAGAGAACCAACATCGTATGAATTGTTTGCTTGTTCATGCATGGGTTGTTTCATTTGTCTAGTAATGGCTTCACAATCCAATAACAAAGTAATCCTTGACACCTTTATAATAATAATAATGACAATAATAATAATCAGTATATTAGAACTATAACTACTAAACTATATTTGAACCATAAATGCGGACTTCTGCTAGCGGGCCGCCCAATGAAGAATGGGTTCCCTTTTGAGTCTTGGTCCTCCCAAGGTTTTCTTCCTAAATTCCGCCATCTTAGGGAGTTTTTTCCTTGCCACTGTCGCCTCTGGCTTGCTCATTAGGGATCTGGACCCACACGATTGTAAAGCTGCTTTGTGACAACATGTGTTGTAAAAAGCGCAATATAAATAAATTTGACTTGACTTATTATTTTAGTATTATTATTTTAGTTTGTATTTCATATTGTACTGTACATTATTGCCTTTTTGTAGCATTTAGGGTTTTTTTGCAACTGAAATCATGGTTAGGTGATATATTAGGTGCTATAGTACTATAGTACTAGGAGTATTAGGAGTGACAAGACGTTTTGGTTTTGTGTTTATAGCATAACATTGTTTTCCAGTTTTAAATAGAGGTTACAAAAGTTAACAGCGGTAGTGATAGTAAGTAATAATCACAAATCACATAATCATAGTAATAATCGCAAATGTTTACAGCGGTAGAGATAGTAAGATAGTAATAATGATAGTAATAATCACGAAAAATATGACCCATTTTAAGTGCTCAGTAAAAATAGCATCTGTCTAAACAGCTATATAACCACCAACAATTTTGCCTCGCACTCTCAATAATGAATATTTTAATAATTAATATCTCAATATTTTTTTCTCATTGAAAATTATTCGTAATCATATATTTTTTTATAGGTCTGGCTCTTTACTGGCCTGTCCAAAACTATAAAGCATATTCTGTTGCAAAAACACAATCCAAAATTCATTCTATAGATCTGGTTAATTTTATGTAAAAAAAAATGCTTGCAGACTGAATTATTGAGACCCCATCATTGTAACCTTTTACATAGTGAAATAATTTGTAAACTTTTGCGTTGTTTTAGATGTAGATCTGGAGGTAATCACTTTGCTTTGGCCATCAGTGTCCCAGCTGAAACGTATTCAGAAGGTTGTGACCCTAATCAGAACGTCCTTCTGGATAATGATGCACAGAGAATGAGAACAACCATGGCTGGTCGCAACAAAGTTTAGAGATGCGAGAAGCTGATTTGTGCCACACCAAAAACAATCCCTGGAAAGAAAAACAAGAAATACCATTCGGAACACCTCCCTCTGTTTAAGGCAATATCACAAATACCTGTGTGGGTTCTGACCTCCCACCTTAAGTGCTGCTCCACATCTAGTCAATCATACAGAATTAGCCCCGCCCTCCACATCACCAGAGATCACCACAGTGGATGCTTCTGGCAGGTCTGGAAAAATGATAGAAACGCTACTCGGTGGGAAGAAGATACAAAACGTTCTACTGCTGTTTCTCTCGTGTAGATACAAGGTGACTTTAATCAAAAATTAACTTGTTAATTTTGTTGTGTTTTAGTTTAAACACAACTAAAATCAGAATTGGTTTTACTGGCCATAAAAGATGAAAGGCATTTGAATTGCCTGTTGCTGACATTACACATGGTTAGGGCTGTGCATAAATGCCAAAATGTTAAACCATATTAAATGTGCTTTCTAAAAGCTTCAACAAATCTTTATGCATTTAACGTCCTTTTCTCTTGTAAAAGTCTTCCTTTGGGCATTTGAGTTTTTACATGTATCAGTGGACTCACAGACTGATGTTTATTAAAACCAGCCCACAGAAATATAACAGGACCTTCTATTAAATGCCTTCCTCTGTGAAGTGCCACACGGGGGGCTGTAGGGGGCGCTACAGAGCTCACTTCCGCACTGTTGTGACTATACGATCCTATGAGGTGACAAGGCTGCATGCGGTGTGTATGTGTTTATGAGATCAGGTGGGTCTAGATAAAAATTTTTTTTATCTTTTATCTTTTTTTAAATTTGTGTATATGCATGTAAACAGCTAGTCATTGGCATCGGTGCTGATAAGGAGCAGGAGCTGGATCTGGAATGGGTCGGAATCTAGAATGGGTCCAGAATCAGGACAGGAAATTGATCCGAGTATGGAATAGTGACAGAACAAGGTCCAGAAGACTGCAGAATGGCAGGTCATCAAGAGAAGCACTTCAGTGTGAACTCCTGGACCCACCGACCGTTTCAAATGCTGTAGTTTGCTTCAGTGACTCTCCATCCTACGGTCTCCTCTACCCACTATTTAACCACAGACAGGATGTCTTTTTAGTCACAATTGACCATTTGGCCTGCATTAACATCTGAAATGGCTAAATTCAGTTTTCACAGGTCAACAGGTCACCGTTGCCCTTTAACAGATGTTTTATAAGGGTGATATTACTATAATGTGGTATTGCACCAATTCCCTCTTTATTTAAATGTAATACTGCTTATTATTGACTTTTGGTGTATTTATGTTAATTAATAAACAACATTTAACTTTATAAGTTTATAAAGGTAATCTTATTGTAAGCTGGTAGCCTAAGGTCTTTATAGCCTTTGCTTCTCATATTTTGCTTCTCATATTTAAGCATTTAACTTAACCGTTTATAAAGGTAATCTTATTGTAAGCTGGTAGCCTAAGGTCTTTATGATCTTTGCTTCTCATATTTCTGGCTCTGTTCTTCTAACCTCGTAATTGGCTACAATCTTATGCTTTTAATATGGCGGTACCTGAGCCGGAGGACATTAAAGAACTACAGACCAATTTCCAATCTTTCCTTTCTCAGAAAATTGTTTGAATGTGTTGCTGTAGTCTAGTTGAAAGAACATCTATGTTCCAATAATATTTCTGAGCCGTTCTAGTCTGCGTTTAGAGTTAACCCCCAAAACACAAAACACGTTGTCGCTCCGCTCCTCAACTCCATAGCCCGCGTGACGTACCTTCCATGTGGCCAGTGTTGTGGTTTCCGTCGGTCAGCGTGTGCCATGAGCACTGTGTTCTCTCTTGTTCCTCCTCATGAGGCCACACCCCCTCATTGTTACGTCTTATTGATTCCACCTGTGTCTAGTTAACCCCATCAACGCCTAATGTATAAGTGCTTACTCGTCAGCTGTTGACACAGAGTTTGCTGTGTTTGTCTACGCTCATGTGTTCATACAAGCTTGGATGAATGTTGTTGCTTTTATGTTTACATACATACAGCTTATGCATCCACATGGTGTTTTACTGGCCTCTAGTGAGAAGATTAAGTTCAGATAGACTCCAGGAAAAATGCAACATATATTAGCATTGGTCAAGACCTGCTATTGTCAGTTAAACACATATTTTGTGTTATTTGTACACCATGGCATATAGTTCACACCACAACCACTGTGAAAGAGACAATTACAAGTTAGTTTCTGGGATTACCTAAAGTCATTAGAAAAATGGACAAACACACACAATCTTTACGTATTTATTTACTGATCTAGTTTTATGATGTAATTATTCAGAGTACTGTGACTTTCTGAGATACATAATACATAATGCAGTTCACACAGGTCTCAGCAAACATCACTAAAAGCCTCTCCATTAAAGCAAGGATTGCATCTTTCATCAGTACAGTGATACAGAAAAATTTCTTTGTTTACTTTTAGAAATTTTGTACGGCGGTCATCGCGACTCTCGCTGCCAAAAATTTTACTGAAAACAAAAGCTTTTCGATTTCGGTTGTTGAACATTTTCAGGGCTTTGAGAATGTTATATGGACTTTGTTCATTTAAACAGGTATTTAGGCAGGGGGAGTTGTAGGTGTAGAAAATTACACAGCCATTGCTGTTCTTATTCAGGAGGTTCTGCATAGGCGAGGCTTGATTTGGCGAATTTAGCAGCCGCGACTCGGAGTGGGCGTTACTCTTTGGCATTGCCCCAATCATCGTGCTGCTTTGATAAACGTCTCTGTCATTTAAGACCTTTTTGACATTTTCTGGGTCGTTGCCTGTAAGGAAGTCCTGACCTGGAATAAAACCTGCAGCACACTGATCAGCTGGAATATTGATGGCCACTGCATACTGAACACCAATACCAGGACTGAACCTGTAATGAACAAAAGAGTTGAAACAATGCAGGGCATGATAATTCATATAATGACACTGTGAAATTGATTTTAATGTTGAAGGAGCTACAGCAAAACAATGTTATCTATATTTTCTTGCTTTTCTATAATAATTCATAATGCTCCTCTTTTTTACATTATTTATATCGTTTTGTTTCGCTTACTTGTCCTGAATGTACTTGATTATGCGAGCCAAAGTGTTCTGGTCCACATTTTGAGTTTCACCTCCTCTAAAAAGAAGGCAGAGCAGGAAGCAACCTCTCAGAACTCCACCGATCACCTGCAGTGAAATCACAATAACTTCAATAAAGTCAACTTTCATGAACACCTGCCTAACTTAGTGTTTGCACTCCCTGTCACTAAACATTGTACATTTGGCCAGCTTGTGGTCTGAGGTGTTTAATAATGCTGTGCAGGTAGTAGTTCCCTCAATGACACAGGTGTCTCATACATCAGAAGAGAAGAAATGGATGTGATCTTGTAGTAATCTAGGAACTACAACTACTTTTAGATACATATGTTCAGTAAATATTTATAGGCAGAAATAACTTACCATGGTTTTTCGTTGGACACTGCAGAGCAAATCAGGATGAAAAAGCAGAACTGAGACTCTTTATGTCGCAGTAAGGAGTGATGAGCAGGAGGATCTGGTGCAGATCCATACTGATCCTAACCCCGCCTCCTTAAAAAAAAAAAAAAAAGCACTGGACAGTCAGTGTTATAATGAATTCAGTGCCAGCTCCACTTATGTCATCAATATGTCAGCAACAAAATAATTCTCGAAACAATTCTTATAGGGTGGCCAATAACATACAGTATGTACTTACCAAAATCTAAACAGAGGACATGACTTCTACAATGCTTTCTTAGTGATTTAAGAAAGCTTTCAAGAAGTCACAACCAGCTACAGTTATGTAGTAAATACAGTATATAGTAAATACTGCTAGTATGTACAGTTATAGATTCATCTTTACCCTAATGAAGTTATTAGCACAAATGTTCTTACATCTTAGAATTTGGAATGGGCAGGAAACAGATACAGACTCAGTATTAAGGTATTAAAGTGTACACAACTTTATGGTTCTCATTATTTGAATTCAGAAAGAATGCATTATAAGGGTGATAAAACAGAAAAATTCTAATTCCTGTTATAATATTGGAGTGTATTTGATTGCTCCCAGCCCAAACCAAGAACCTGCGACCTCATTAATGTGAATTTTTTAATGTTTTGAGGTCCTTCTAAGTGGTGTGGCATGCTACATTGAAGTGACACCCCTTCTCCCCCAAGTGATGGTGTCGCATGCATTGCTGTTTTCCTGTGTGGTAAACTTGTGAAGAAACGTTGATGAGAAAGCGTTTGTGTGTTGTCATTTCGTATGTACAAGAATTCATCTGCTTTCAAAAGCAGTCCTTACAGGTCAAGGCCACTATATATTTTTTTTATTTGTCAAAGCATAATTCTATTTATTTCATCTATTTATTTCATCTTACCTCACAACAAATAAATACCATTATGTCAAAGTGTTTAAAAAAAACACAATTGTCTACACAAGATTCATGAGTTCTATTGTCATCTTCACAATAAACAGTTACACTGAACAATGAAATTTGTATTCTGCATTCTACGGCTAAGAAAAAGTAAATGTAAACACAAATATGAAAAATCAGCAACAAACAATAAAATGATCAATAGGAATATAAAAATATAATGAACATATGTGTACATGAGATTGGCTGTGTTCATCCTGTGCAGTAAAGGACTGATAGGATTCACTTTGTCTTGGTTCAGTCAGTCAACTTCCTGCAGTTCTGCAAGAGACTTGAGCTGAAGAAGAAACACACACACACACTCCTCACTGCATCTGAGCCATACAATTCTGTATCTTACATCTTAGAATTTGAGACAGGCAGGGACCAGATAGTGTCTCAATATCAAGATATTAAAATGTACACATGTTTGTACAATACATTATTGAAATTCATAAAGATTCATAAAGAATACATTATAACATTATGCTACAATGGTGATGAAATACTAGAAAAATTCCAATTCCTGTTGTATCGACGTGTGCATGATTGCTAAGGCTAACCAAGAGCCTCCAGCCTCATTACAATGAATGTTTTGAAGACAAAATGAAAAGAGAAGCATGCTTGCACAAAGTGTTCTTAATGTTTCTGCCTGTGTTACGTTAATCTAAAAGGCCAGTGAGGAGTAGATTATTAACATGTAGTGGTTGAAATGTTGAACCACAATGTTAGCTGCTGAAAAAAAAGCATGTGTGAGTGTGTGTGAGTGTTTTGAGAAAGGGGTAACGAGGGATTAAACGTTCGACATCTGCAGGAGTCTGCAACAGTTTGGTGAGTTTTAATCTGATGCTTTCAAGGTGGACTTCTAGAAAGACTGCACTCTCATTCTAGACATTCAGAATTCTACACGTTAGTTCAAAGTGTTACAACAGGACATTTTGGGAAATTGTGCAAAAACATCACAACATCACAACTCACCAATAAGAGGATGTGGTCATTCTAACTAGATGAACAGTGGACCTCAACACTGAATTTTGCAACAGGCACAATAAAAGTTAGTTATATTTGTTAGACTGTTACATTTTTGTAAATCTAATCCTGTTTATTTAATCTTCCCTCACAAAAAATAGACCAACATTTTGTCAAAAGTGTTTAAGCAAGAACCAGCCTTCCAGAAACCAAGTCAAGTCAAGTCAAGTCAATTTTATTTATATAGCGCTTTTTACAACACGTTGTCTCAAAGCAGCTTTACAAATTGTATGGGTCCAGATCCCTAATGAGCAAGCCAAAGGCGACAGTGGCAAGGAAAAACTCCCTAAGATGGCGGGGAAATAGGAAGAAACCTTGGGAGGACCAAGACTCAAAAGGGAACCCATCCTCCATTGGGCGGCCCATTATCCCCAGTCCGTATTTGTGAACAAGAGGTGGTTCTACAGTTATAGCTTAAAGTTCTTGTTCCCCGGCCAAGTTGTCACAGTCCCTTCGGTGCAGATGGTGCGCCTCAGGTAGGAGCCAGCATCAGCACGTCCCCTTACGGCAATGGTACATCCAACCCCGGCATCAGTACATCCACCGGCGAGCCAGACCATCTCCCAGGTGCTTGTAGGTGCTTGCATGCAGTCGTCTTGGGTAGAAGCATGCAAAAAGATGGACAATACAGACTGAGTGTGAGGATGTCAATTTAACCACCATTGATTTAAATGTACATAGCTCATTTGCCAGTGATTAGCATGTAGCTCCGGCAGGCTAATCTATAGCAGCATAACTAAAGGGAGGGGTCCAGAGGTGACCACAGTCATGAGGGCTCACTGAGACATTGCTATCCAGTCAAGTCAGTCACAACTAGAGTGATGCCATGACACAGCTGGATGACAGCATCAATATCTCAGATTACCAGAAATCTCAACGTCTGGGGGCCCCTGAGCCCCGCACCTTACTAGGGGAACCATTCTCTACTCAATATTCAACAGTTATTGAATCTTCCCAGTCTTCCCTTAAACGTCTCCAGTTGGTACAGAGCACTGTTGCCAGGTTTTTAACTGGAGCGCGTAAGAGGGAGCACATATCTCTTATTCAGGCTTCCCTCCAGTGGCTGCCCATGCATTTAAGAATTAATTTTTTAGATTCTTTTATTTGCTTTTAAATCTTTAAATGGACTCGCCCCACCTTACCTCTCTGAGCGCCTCCATCCACACGCACCCACTCCGCGCCTCGGGTCAGCTGATCAGCTGCTCCTGAAGGTGCCGAGGTCGAGGTGTAAGCTCAGAGATCGAGCGTTCTCAACTGCTGCTCCTAAATTATGGAACGACCTCCCGATTTATATTAGGCAGGCCTCGTCACTGCCCATTTTTAAAACTCGTCTTAAAACCCATTTTTATTCCTTGGCTTTTAACCCAGCATGAGACCTGTTTTTATTAGTGTTTACTGTCTATATTTTTATTTTATTTTTTATTATTCTTATATTGGTGGTGCACTGTTTTATTTTACTTTTCCTACTGTTTGTGTGTTTTATTTAGCATATTCTCTGTGCAGCACTTTGAGTCAACTGCAGTTGTTTTAAAGGGCTATATAAATAAAGTTGAAGTTATGAATCTATTAAATCTTTTGTCATATCAACAGGAAACTGAGCAGTCTTGTATGAGGTGTGAAAACCTAACAATATAACAATACATCATCCCAGTATATAATGCACAGAGAAATATACAGACAGTGAAAAGGAATTATAAACGCTTTGCCTTATGGCTGTTGCCGTTTTGTGAATGTGCTTTCTCTTGTTGCTGTAGTTCTGTTTACAGGTCGTCCAACAGATGGCGCTGTGATGACACTAGTTGGGGTGAGTTGTCACTCAGCTTCTTATTTAGTGGTGAGATTGGTTCATCAGCATGTGGTTAAAGACTCACCTTGAGAGTGTGATGGTGCAGTAGGCGCCACACACTAACGCAAGATGGGGGTTTTATGTTGTTTTTTTGCTTTTGTGGTTGGCAATGAGTTAGAAACAAGGCCTATTGAGTTAGAATTGAACTGTGGTTCTTAAAAGGGCCGTATGAGATAGTTCTGAATATTGTGGTAGGTTCTTTTGATTAGGGCCTTTTAGATCACTTGCTTTAAGAGGCTTTTTGTGTAGTAATGCTTATAGGTTTGTCTAAATCATGCAGTCTAATGTTTGTTCCTCTTTGTATAATGAATATAGGTAGGGGTGGGTACCTGTGTTATTTCGCCTTCTGTCTGACCTTAATCGGTCAATATGATGATATGATCAATTCAAATGTAGACAGCCTCTATCACCAGAGCACCCTTTATAATCACACAGTTCTGATCTCAAAGTTCTTAGTCATAGTCTCCCCAGATTACTGATTAACTATTAAACATGTTTTTGTAACCTAATCCAGAATCTTACTATATTAAAGTAATGTAATCTGATTCCTAAATGCTTTTGGATTTCTTTGACCCATTAGATTTCAGAACACTAGTCCTCTATAATGCCACAGAGTACTGGACTATTGGACACCAACAAACTCTGACAAGCTCCTGCACTGTGTGTGTGTGTGTGTGTGTGTGGGGGGGTGGCGCACTGTGACATCAGGATCAGCGCTGCTCAGAGAATCTTAAAGGTGTAAACGGCAGGAGTGAAGTGTCAGCTTGTTTGCTTCATCTTCATGACACCCGCTGCCAGGTAACTGATTGTAGTTGAGGCCTCATTAACCAATCCTGAGGACAGAGTTTTGCGAGAACAATGGGCAGTAGTACATGCATTCATTTCCTCCCGGCTTAATTACTGTAACTCCCTCCTTATAGCTTTCCCAACAGAACCATCCACTTACTGCAGTACGTACCAAACACTGCTGCTAGAATTCGGTTATGTTAAAAAATCTGCCCACATCTCTCCTATACTGAAGCTACACTGGCAACTGTCTCATTTTGCATACAGGTTAAGCTGCTATTGACCTGAAAAATCCCTGCATGATCTTGCACATGATCTTGTACATACCTGAACTTTGACACCCATATTCTCTTACCCATCCACTTAAGTCTTCTAATGTTGGCCTTCTCTCCATGCTGAAGGTTTGATTTGTCTCTCTAGGGGGCAAATCCTTCATCGTCTTGGAGCCAAAATGATGGCACACCTTACTGTACTGTACCTTACTTACTGTACACCTTACTCTGTCTTTGTCCCTTTCTGTGCATCTTTAAATCTAAACTTAAAACGTACAGTATCTTCTCTCAACATTTCCACTCTGTTGTAATATTGTGCTGCATTGTTGACTTGCCTTTGTCTGTTGATTTGTTTTTGACCGTTTGGCTTGGCTGTCTCGTCTTATGCCTGTTTGGCCTGGTTGTCTTATGCTTGTTTGTGATTATATTTCACGGAAATAATATTTTGCAATGTGAATAATGTGAACATAAGCAACACTTGGTTAGAACACCAACCAGCTCTGTTGGATTAGTCCAAAAAAGTGTGGCACCGTTCCCTTGCCTGCACACATCCCATAATAATGACAAAGTTTAAGATGTTCATGCATCCACAAGGTATTTTACCGGCCTCTAGTGGAAAGACCAAAAAATGTAATTCCTCAAAAACAACACAGTTGATCCACTCTGTAATGCTGCATTATGTATTTATTTACTGATCTTAAGATTTAGGGTATATTTATAAAGAGCGCAGTGTCTTTGTAGAGACCAATAATAAATGTTCTCATAGGTTTCAGCAAAAATTACTAAAAATCCCTCCATTGAAGCAAGCATTGCATCCTGTAGCATTACATTGATAAAGACGAATCTTGTTGTCTACAATGGAAAAGCTCTCATGACGCTCTTCTCTGCTCTCTGTGCCATTGTCTTTGTAATAAACTGTATTGAAAACAAAAGCGCGTGGACCATGATGACTTTGGAATATGTTGAGGTCATTGAGAATGTTACATGGCTTTGAATCACATAAGCATCTATTGAGGCAGGGCGAGTAGTATGTGTAGAAAACCACACAGCCGTCTTTATGCTTGTTCAGGAGGTTCTGCATGGGAGAGACGCCAGACTGTCTGTCACATCCGGTCTTCAGCAGCCGTGCCTCAGAGTGGCTTCTACTCTTTGGCTTTGCCCCAATCATCGTGTCGCTTTGGTAAATTTTCCTAGCATTTAAGTCATTTTTGACAGTTACTGGGTTATTGTCTGCAAGGAAGTTCTGATCTGGATTAAAAACTGCAGCACACTGTTTAGCTGGAATATTGATGGCCACTACATACTGAACATTTTGCGTATCATTAGGCCTAAACCTGTAATGAACAAAAGAATCAACATATTAGAATTCACATAAATATGCTATGAGACTTTTATTATTGTTCTGTACAATTCATGAGGTGCCTGTTTTTACATCATTTGTATTTGACATTGTTTCACTTACGTTTCCTCAATGTAATTGATAATGTGAGACAAGGTGTTCTGGTCCACATTTTGATTCTCAGTTCACGCACGGGAAGAGAAGACAGAGCAGGAAGCCTCTCAGAACTCCGCCGAACACCTGCAGTGACACCACCGTACCAAAGACATGAAGAGCACCAGCACTGGCTATAACTGCAGCCCAGTGCAAACTGAGGTCTTTCACCAACATACTAGCAATGCTGGGTGTGCCACGGTTCTTGGGAAACCCGACATTCCCATGAAAACTACGCTAACAGGTCTAACATCAAAATGTATCATATGTTCACCTGGTTGACCCAATTTGACTGCGCAGTGTTGTGGAAGAGTTCAGCTATAAAGTATAAAGTTCTGCTCTAGATATACTACAAGGTGTTTGATGTATTTGATAATGCATGCATGTCTCATATACTTCAGAGGACGCAAAAATGGATGTGATCTTGTACTAATCTAGGAACTTGTTCAACTACATAAAGAGACAGGTGTAGATATAAATATAAAAATTTACCATGAAATATGATTGAAATTTCATTGAAATAACTTACCATGGTTTTCATTGGACACTGCAGAGCAAGTCAGGATGATAAAGAAGATGAGACTCTTTATGTATCAGTAAGGAGTGATGAGCAGGAGGGTCTGGTGCAGATCCATACTGATGCTAACCCCGCCTCCTTCAAAAAAAAAAGAAAGAGAAAAAATGTGTAGTGGAAAATTACAAAGTATGGTGTCCAACTAGTGTTGCTGAGAATAACATGATTGTGTGTGACCAAAGAGAACAGCACATGAGAGACCTGCACTATTGAAGTGGGACTAGTACTGAGAGTATAGAAACTGTACAATTGCACAAACAGATAGAGATGGTTACATCAAGTGATTATCTGATCTCCTGTTTATAAATAAAGTAACTATAAATATGTGTGTGCGTGTGTGTGTTAGCTCAGGGCTGCTCACCACTCAGTTGCTCTGTGAGACATTGTACTTCTTGCTTGGAGAAGCTTCAATAAATTGACGTCTAACCTCTATGATTGAGGTGTGAATGATTTTATAGTTTCCACCACAAAATGCACCAGACAGTGTTACTGTCTGTCTACACAGTTGTCTGCCCCCCTTTCACCCTGACACACCAACGTTCAGTTTGGGTTTGGGTGAGTTTTCAAAATGTTTTTATTTCTACTGAGTTCTACCATTTGGTATTGGTGCTGCTTTTTAATATACACATCGGCAATCCCAAAGAAAATTATGCCAAGCAATCTTGGAACATAGTTTTCAAATTATGGGAATTGCTTTTTAATTTAATGTTTACCAAATTAAATGGAATGACTTTAGTTCCGGGCATGAAAACTATGACACAGCGAAAAAAGACAGAGGCACGCGACAGACAGGGCTCCATACTGCGTCTAAAATGGTCGCAATCGTGACCATAAATATTAATGTGTTAGTAATATAATTATTTCACTCGCTAGTGGCGACAGGTGATTTTATGGGTGAGGATTTTTTGTAATTGGAAAAATATCCACCGTTTTTGTTTGAGTTTGTATTTTAAAAGACAAACTTAATGGGATCAAAAGTCACTCGTATGCATACTAGGAAACTGGTAAAGTTGGATTCACGTTCGCATATTCGGAATTCTTTCTTCAACAATTTTGAGACAGTATTAGCAAAAGTGCCGAAATATGCAAATTCTTATTTCTGGCAACCAAGACAAACATCTACAACTTTGTTTATGTCAGGAATAGACGTATTTTAAATAGTAGACAACATGCTATTTTAAATGTACTTCTGTCACCGCTGCAACGTCTAAGGCACCGTCTACAAATTACCTTAACACGGACGCAAGTGGCGGTCGTAAAGGCGCCAGAGCACTTAATATGTAACAACTTGTTTTATGATCTTATGAAGGACAGTTTAAAAGCTATTGAATTTTTTTTGCAGAAAAACAGAGTGCGCAGTGCTCTGGTGCCTTTACGAGGGACACTTTCGTCCATGTTAAGCTAATTTGTAGAAGGTGACAGTAGTACGAATATGCGAATATGCGAATGTGAAACCAACTTTTCCGCAGTTACAAGGAAGAGGAAGACATCAGGCATGTTGGACGGCAGAGATCCTAAATAACAGATGACCTGATGTGAGTGTTGCAATGCTTATTAGTTTGTATATTATTATGGCGCCTAGAGAAAGTTATTGGCGCCTGATTCTTTCCTTTTAGGAGCCACTGGCTCCTTGAGTAATTTTTTTTTTGTCTGGAGCCCTGCATGCGAACCATTCTTGTTGCCATGGTAAGCACATTTGTTAACCCTTTTAATTTGTTATAACATTTGAATTTGAAAGTTGAGAACCTCTGCTCTATACCACAGTATTACATGTGCATGTCAGGAAAATGGACGATGGGTGTGTTTGAGTAACAGTTGTAAGGTGCTTCTTATCACACCATATTGAGGTTAATGGATCACAATAAGATGAGCCCTGGTACAAAACAATGTTTGTCAGATTTATTTTCAAGGAAAATCCAACAGGATCAACTTTAAAATGTATTCGATTGGTGGCAAAAATTATTCTGTTGGTTTAAATGGTTACTACTAAGTAACTAATACATAAAGAAGAAAGTGATCAAAAGTGTTTAGAGTTTCTTTTGTGCAGCCAAACCCAAAGATTGTTCTTCTCTACTGTCCCACATACTTGCTTTCTTGTTTGCCAGAAATCCCAGTTAACTCCTCCTTGACAGTGGTGCTTAACGGTCTGGAAGACGTATTGATTGTCTCCCAATGCAGGATCTAATTGACCCAGTTTGACTAACTATTGACTACTAACACTCCAATACCCTGTAGTCATTATGCTACCATGTGGGCAGCCAATCGTAACCTGCACGCATTTTGATTTGCTTTACACATGCTGCTGTTTTGTCGTGTCTTGTTGCTGATTATGTATGACTTTGCAGGGCCCAGATCTAACACAGACAATGAAACAAGGCACTGAAGTTGAAGCCACAATGATGAGGTGACAGACGTAGGCGATAAAAAAGAAAACACTGTTAGGCAGAAATACTTTGTTTATACAACAAAGTGGCTCTGTCTCTCATGCTGATGTATTTCACAAACCTACCACACACACAGACACACACTAACACAGTTTTCTATTGTTTGTCATTCATTTTGTCCCCATCTGATTTTTTTTAAGCCTTGATCCCCATCCCAACCACCTCTGGGGTGCTGCTATGATTATCAATCTTCTCATTTGCATGTATATGAACAACTACATACAACAATCAGCTATTCAACTGTCATAAAATACCCTCAAGATTCCCACTCACACAAAACTAGGCATGACTATGGCAAAATGAAATAACAAACAATAAAACCACCAAGATCAGCCATGTAATACGTTTACACGCATGAACAAGGAGAGAGAAAAGAGTGAACAGGGAAACAGCTAAGTGAAGAACACGTGACACGTGTGTACATGTAGTTGTGTCTGAGTGCATGTGTGTGTGACAGTGAGGATGTTGATTAAATGGCAGGTATATTTTTGAATATTTATGGAGAGAGGGTTTTATTATATGGGCCCCAGTCTCCGTCATGACACTGAGTGATGTTGGATATGTTCTATAGAAGTGAGCCTGGCTGCATTATGACTTTCTTTTCCTACAGGTTGCCAGTTCAGTTGACTTTCCCTCTGTGATAGGGATGGGAATACGTGTGGTGCAGACGCACTGACTGAGGGCAGTGAGCGCAGTGTGGCGAAGAGGTGGTGAACCTGGCAGCCCAGATGAGAGCAAACGGGTTCGGTTATTTGTTGCCAAACGTGTTGTACAGGTGTGCAGTGTGATGTAGCATGAAGGGGATGATCAGCTGCATTTAGGGAGTGATGTGAGCATGTTTCAGACATTTATGGATTATTGAAGAGTCACTGTTCTTGTTTCCATGAGTTCTCTGACAAAGCGAAACCCACATAGAAACATCTCACTCTGAACTCAGAAGCCCACCATTATATTGTTCTGTCCAGTGCATTTCTGTTCATTTTCTTCTCTTTATTCCAAGTGAGGCCCCGAGACAGAGGGAGCCCACTCATTGCACTTGGCACGTCTGCCCACTAGAGGCCAGTATTAGACCACAGTCTTTGTCCTTGTCCACATCTCAGCCTGGTACCATCTGTTTTAAGTAAACCATTTTTAAGAAAAATGTCTTTGTCATGTAATTTGCGTCCCTAAAATGTGCTTATAAGACAGACTCTCACATGTGACGGTACATGGGAATAAACAAACACGGAATGCTATTACAATGCGTATTACAGTATTTTAAATTAAAATTAAGTAATTATCTAAATTATTAAACTATGAGATAAGAACCAAGTTGCTATTTTTTAGGTTATATTATGGGATATTAGATACAAACTGACTTTACAATATAAAGATAAAAACCTCAGAAAGAAACAGTAACAGAAAAAACAGGCCCTGCAATCATCTGGCAATAAACAAGATCTGATTAACAATAATAAAATGAGAATAAAACATCAAAGTGAAGATATAAGAAGTTATATAAAACGCTAACAGCTTTTATAATATCAAGTCACGTTTCTGTGACTCAGCCTCTCTCTGGCTCTCTGAGTGTACCTCTGAGACACTGGCTGTCCTCGAATGAACACAACACTCACCCCTGAGTCACTGAGGACATAGACGTTTAAAAAATGCATCGTCTTTCCGCTTTAACCTGATAGGGTTTTTAACACTGACCTGTCCATTCTCATGTGAGGATATGTAAATTACAAAGCACTTTTGTAAGTCGCACTGAAACAGTGCATTGATCAAATGATGTGAATGTAGCTCCGCGTAGCCATTGGTCAGTACTAATGTAGATCTGCGTAGCCATTGGTCAGTACTAATGTAGCTCCGTGTAGCCATTGGTCAGTATTCTGTAAGTGTTTGAAGGCAGGCAGCCAGACCAAGGTAGCTTTTCTTTTTAAAATCATCTGCTGAATGGCGATACGCAGACATCAGTGTAATACGAGGATCTCGCGTGCATGTGTGAACTCACTGCA
This sequence comes from Brachyhypopomus occidentalis, assembly GCA_020368025.1. NCBI lineage: Eukaryota > Metazoa > Chordata > Actinopteri > Gymnotiformes > Hypopomidae > Brachyhypopomus > Brachyhypopomus occidentalis. Next base: position 4,799,574 of record JAGXOD010000018.1, read on the forward strand.
CATACTTCGGAAAGCATTTGAAGGGAATGATCTAGTTGTGTAGCCTAAGAAGAGAAGCAAAAGGTACAGGTGGCGAAACTGCATCCTCATGGCAAACATAGATGACTGCAGTCTGATTAAACATCTGACTCACAAAGAACTATGAGAACTGGGTAAGAACCTGCCAACTGGGTTTTAATGGGATTGTCCATTCATGGTCTCCTCAAGGGCTCTGGAGGTTCTGCGTGGATCCCCGTCCCTGCGTGGATCCTGCCTTGAGTGTGGTTCCTTCTCCGGGTCGGTACCACCGCTGTTCCTGCCACATACCCAACGCAGACAGCAGGCTTCCCAGAACTGAGTTTCCTGTGTTGAATCAGCAGCGGCCTCAGCAGGCTTGGCCCCTGCCTGGCACTCCGGCCCTAGTGCTGCATGTCACGGTAGAGCCAATCAGCATCGGGCTCAGCAGGCTTGGCCCCTCCCTGGCACTCTGGCCCTTAGTGCTGCATGTCACGGTAGAGCCAATCAGCACGGGGCCTCAGTGTGGGACCTTCAGCAGTGTGATGTGACTGTTTGATATTATATTAAGTAGCACTTCTGTGTGTATGCGTGTGTGCGTGTGTGTGTGTGTGTGTGTGTGTGTGTGTGGCCCAAACGTTTCTGAGTCACTAATTTCTTATTATGCTCACTGCGGCTGTGAAACCGAGGACTCCAGCGTCCACGTCTAACCCAAATTAAACGCCTTAGTTCAGACAGATTATGGGTCAATTTGGTCATCGTGAATCAGACTGAGGGCACAATTAGTCTAATTCAGAAAATAAAATGGTAGCAGGATAAGCAAAGCTAATAAACAAAACTTGTCTGTGTATCTGCCTCTGACTTTCACACACTATTACACTGTTCTTTGCTTTTTGTGGTTCATAAAATAGGCACATTGTCCATCCAATACACCTTATACCCCCCCACCCCCATTCTCACATACACACACACAGTCATATACACACAAAATCTATTTGCTGATGTAGAACAGAATAGGAACCCTCGTCACATTAGTGGAGTACAGAATATAGATATATAAACAGCACATTGGATGAAGACATTTGGAGAGCCGTGTTAGTTTAAAATGCAACATACATGCATGAATGCTCACAGAATGCTGGCTGTGTTTACAGCCAAAACGATACAGCTGAAATGATGCAGACTCATCATGCTGTATGATTAAGTATCTCTCTCTCTCTGTCTCACTCACCACAAAGTCTTATTAGATTGAAACATAGCCTGCCCACACAGAGTGTAACTATACATTGCTGCGTACAGCTCAACACACACACACACACACTCACACACACACATAAGGAACACCAAGGCTCACGTGGACTTTCCTCACTTTGTCTCTCCTTTTTTTTTCTTTCTTTCTCTCTCTCTCTCTCTCTCCTATATCCATTTCTGTTTGTATCTCTCTAATCCATTTCTCCAGTCAATTTCTCTCTCTCTGTCTCTCTCTCTCTCTCTCTCTGATCTATCCATCTCTCCTTGTTTACCTGCCTCATGTAAATGAAAACATAGGAGCCTGACTGGGCACAGGTGGGAAAATTAGTTTCCCTTTTTTTTTTTGAAGAGGACAGACGCAGAAGGAGAGTGGGTCTATAAAGATGAGGGCGGAGACTGGGTTTATGATGATGAGGGCAGAGACTGGGTTTATGATGATGAGGGCAGAGACTGGGTTTATGATGATGAGGGCGGAGACTGGGTTTATGATGATGAGGGCGGAGACCGGGTTTATGATGATGAGGGCGGAGACCGGGTTTATGATGATGAAGGCGGAGACTGGGTTTATGATGATGAGGGCGGAGACTGGGTTTATGATGATGAAGGCGGAGACTGGGTTTATGATGATGAGGGCGGAGACCGGGTTTATGATGATGAGGGCGGAGACTGGGTTTATGATGATGAAGGTGGAGACTGGGTTTATGATGATGAGGGCGGAGACCGGGTTTATGATGATGAAGGCGGAGACTGGGTTTATGATGATGAAGCACTTCTGCAGATAGGGGCAGCATGATCTCACTGCTGAGTGTGGCTCAGGAGTAGACAATAATAATACAGGAAGGGTTAGTTGGGCACTGGGGGTTTTTATGTACTGGCTACACACTAGAAACACAGACACACTCACACAAAACAAATGACTATCAAGCAGAAACATGCAGGTATCAGTATCTTTAGCAAATAAGGTCTTATTACTGAGTGTGTGTGTTTATTCTAAGCTACATTGTTATTCAGAAAAACTTTACATGGATATTACAACAGCACAGCCAAAGCCTTTTAATGCTTTTCTCAATAAATGATCAGCAAAGATCCTTTAATTGTATGCCTCTCTTTGAATGCGTTCATGTCTCATGCTTTCTCACTCAATCTTTAAATGCGTGTCTGTCTCATGCTTTCTCACTCAATCTTTAAATGCATGTCTGTCTCACGCTTTCTCACTTGCTCTTTAAATGCATGTATGTCTCACAATTTCTCTCTCTTTAAATGTATGTCTGTCTCACGCTCTCTCACTCACTCTTTAAATGCATGTCTCACACTCTCTCTTTAAATGCATGTCTGTCTCACACGTTCTCACTCACTCTTGCTGTGATTCAGGCCACTGTCTGGTTGATGCCCTCTGGAAAACAGGCTTAGCACATTCACTGGTCCCTGCCCCAGTCTCCTCTGCTGGAGTTCCCTCATGTCAGGTGGCCACATTAGCCTCAGAGTCCTGTGGATGGCTGGTACCTGCCAATCCTAGATAAAGGCCTCTGCAACACAACATCTTTATCACGTTAGGGTGAGTCCCCCCATTAACCTCTGACCCCACCCAGCACACATTAGGTAACAAATGCTAATAATAATGCAAATGTGCATGTGTGTTTTTGTGAGAAAGAGAGAGAGAGAGAAGAGGAAGGGTATTTATCCACCTCTTCTTCCTGTTCAATAAGCTATTAACATGTAAGTTTTACCAGCCGACTAAAATCCAAATACACTACAAATATCCAGACCACTAATAATAAATAAGTACAGTTTGTAGAAGGAGCTGAATTATAATCAAATCAAATCTCATAGGCTCCTTGCTTTAATGAAGGTGTCCTGGAGAAATAAACACTTGTGACATTATCACAAAGACTTGAAATGTGTTATTGGATTCTTGCAGTGAGGCAGAACATAAAATAAAGGGTGCCAGAGGACAGAGAGAGGAACAGACACGCAGACAGCCTCTGGCAATAAATCACGCAGACTTTAGAGTGAGAGACAGAGAGAGAGAAGGAGAGAGAGAGAGAGAGGTGGGGTGGGAGAGGGGTGGGAGAGAGGTGTGGAGAGAGGAAGAGACAGGAAGGAAAGCAGAGTGCGAGGCAGACATGGAGGATGAAAGAGGACGTGTAATAAGCTGTGTCATGTTCTGGGAGACATATGGCCTTGGGAGAGTGGCAGCTGTTTATGGCCCAAACAGGAAGGCAGGGGCCCAAACCCACGCGTGTGCACTCCTGGTGCAGCTGCATGTGGCGCCCTCTGTAGGACACCTAGCCCGCCTGCACTGCCCTGATATGCTAATGTGGTGACATGTTGTAAATGAACAATGAGGTGCGCTGGCTTTGTTCAACTTCCTCTTTGCATTTTGACTGCAGTTTGTCCATTGATCCCTCCATCTACCCGTCCCTCTATTCCTCTTTCATATGAGAGGTACCAAACACAGACACACACACACTCTCACACACACACATATTGGTAAGGCTTCATTGGGGTTTTAAGTTTGGAATGATATGACTAACAGGTGTAGAGGATCTGGGTAAACAGAATGTGTGTGCGTAAAAACAGATGAGATCCTTTTGCTGGTCCTCTTGCATTTGTGCATCCATTTACATACATTTACTTTAAAGACATGGAATTGTTTAAAACAAACTAAAATATTTCTCTTTCTATTCACAAATTTTTGAAAGCACACAAATGTGTGCATGTGTGGGCATCAATCAAGCAAAGTTAACTCCTCTGTACCCTCTATGAATACAAAGTGTTTGCGTGAGTCAGAGAGCATTGATAACTGGGTTGGGGATTTGACCCACTTAACCTTAAATCTGTTGTACATATATCAGAATATAAAATGATTCTGTGTTTGTGTTTGTGTGCGTGTGCACATAGAAGCTATGAAGCTGCACAGGGCCTCAGAGGTCTTGCATTAGCCCTCTAGCACTGACACTACCACAGATGTGATGGCACCTGAACAGAGCCGGCCCAAGGCATACATAATTACATGGCCGCGTAGCGCCCAACCGTCACCAGGGCCACCCCCAAGAACACCAAGGTCTCATGACAAACCTATTAATTACATAAGAATTTGGTGCCAAGGTAGTGGGTGGGTGGGGGGGGGGGGGTGCTGAAGGTGTCTGCTGCTGTACAAGCCCTCCATCGTCCAGCTGAGCTGACGGAGACAGCTTAAAGACAGGCCCAGATGTCGGCAGCATCAGAGCCGAGAGATTGGCTCAAGATTGAAACGAATGTAATTCCTTTGTGTGTGACGCGGTAGGATTCGATAGCGGAATCCACCGCGAGGTTGTAGAGACGGGGGGGGTGAACCCAAGTGCCCGCTCGCACTAACAAATAATATCTACCGCTGATACGCGAGAACGTCAGTAAGACACCGAGGGAGACGGTGGAAACAATACAGACAGAAAAATACGCGGAATAATAAACGCGTGAACCAAAACTCGAGAAAATACTAAACGTAAAAAAACTCAACGCGTAAAAAGAACGTAAAAGCAATAAAAAAGACACCAGGGGAAGTAACTGGCTAGCAGGCAAATGCCGCAAAGAACAAAAAACCCTTCCCAAACAAAACCCAAACTGAATAGAGAAATAACAGCGGTAGAAAACTTGAGGGAGGCCAGGAAGCGGCGCAGGAGTAAAGTACTCGAATAAGCAAAGACTCGGAGAGAGAGAGAGCGGTGACGAAACACCGGGGACTCAACTCGAGACTGAATGAAGAACTGGCTGACAGCATGGCGGCCAAACGATTCAGCAGTGAGCTGCCCCAGCTATTTTCCTTAAGTAGGAAGGAAGACAGTTGTGGCTCATCATCGCTGATTACGGGAGCTCTGCCTGCAACTGGCTCGTGAGCTCCTCCCTGTGGTGGCAGGAGGAAGCACCCTGGAGTCAGCCCTGACACTTTGTATCTATTTTCCGTGTAACAGGCTATTCTACTACGTTGTAGGTTATTCAACGATTGCTTTCTCCACGACATACACACCTGTGCCCCCACCCAGCGTGTCAGTACAGCAGCGATGGTTCTCAGCTTTGATCTCTGGCTTCCTGCAGTCCGAAAATCACACGTCCTCACGTGCTCTGAAGATTCGAGATCTTTTGTTTCACTTCCTTTTTTTTGTTTGATTATTTTTTTTTTGCTCAGTCATGTTTGAACGGGCTAATCTCATCCTTCACCCCTGGCTAATGCCAAAGCAGTGCCACAGAACGTCCTCACAGAAATCCACAACTCTCTGACGCACATAAATAAATAAATCCCAAACACAGGCTTGGCATGCTGCGCCTGGTTGTAGATCTTTGTCAAGTTCTTTTGCACTGTCACTCCTTCTTTCTGGAACATTCCAGAGGCAATTTTTTCAGCGAGGCTGTTTCATTCCAAGGTCACTGGAGCTTTCTTTTCATTTTGCGGCCGTTCACTGAGGTTTGCCGGTTCTTCTTGCAAGGGAAGAAGCCGTTGGCCTGCTGGGGGATGAAGGGTATGGAAGGTGGGGGCTCGTGGATCTACTCCGCACTCCTGGTGCTGGATCGGTCCGTTCCGGGGCCAAGTGCAAAGCCAGCTTCAAGCAAGAGGCAGCCAGTGCAATAGGGATTTGGAGTCTGATAAAGTTGTAATGGGGGAAGATCAGGTGTGCTGAGATCCCTCGCCCCACACACACCCCAAGAACTGGCACATAGGACAGGCTTCCTCAGTCTGTTCTCATCCCAAACGACAGGCACATGTCTGGAGAGAGTGACCTGTACTTCTAGAATATTCTTGACAATGACTTGTGGCCTTAAGAAAAACCACAGACTGCATGCCTATTTCACAACCCGATAAGGATGTTTATGCATCCAAGATGATCCAAGAGGCACAGGAAGAGACAGGGGTATAGATATGGAGAGGCCCATAGGAAGACAGAGAGCAAGTGAGGAAGAAAAAGAAAGAGAAGGATAAAAAAGATACAGAGAGAGACAGATAAAGGTTCATTGAAGAAATCGTTGCTGGCAGTACACAGATGTGTTGGAATGTTCTGTTGCTATGGTTACTGCCCAGCACACACAGACCCCCCCACCCCCTCAGTGCTTCCCTCGTCTGCTAAAACCTCCACTGCTCCACTAAGACCCTGCTGTCACTGCCACACCGAACCCAGAAAAAGGGCCTCACACTGGGCTTAGTGCAGTGTCTAACCCCCTGCTTGGATGTACGCACACACACACACGCACACACACAGACAAACAAACATGCACGCTCACTAAAACACAGGAACAGAGAGATTGTGTGGGTGCCTCAGTATTTAAGTGAGAGAGAGAGAGAGAGAGAGAGAAAGAGAGACAGACAGGTTTGTGGTTTGTGTAAAGGTCTTTAATTAAAACACTGTGATCCCTGACAGGTCTATAGGGCTTATATGAGAGAGTGGAGAGACAGAGAGAGAGAGAGAGAGAGAGAGAGAGAAGGAGAGAAAGAGAGACAGTGATGAAAGGTTGAGAGACACAATGGCAAAGAAAGAACATTATTCCATCAACTAAAATAAAGGGTTACTCACACTCACACACACACACACACACGAAAAGCGCAGCCAAAACAAAAATCTGGTCTTGGATGCGGAAGTGAGATTAGGATTGACACAAGCGGAAGTGAGATTAGGTTTGACACAAGATGAAGCCCCAGCATGCACATCAGCAGCGTTCAGCCCCTGGACCAGCACTGTCCAGGTGAACCCGTGGCTTTGTCTGCACGACCTTGCTCTGCGGCAACCCACTCAAACGAGGGCGCGGCCGGCTCCAAATCCGGGGCCCAGCCGGGGCTCGACCATGTCTACCAGCTAAATGGAGCTTCCAAAACAACTGAGATGTCCACGAGATGCAGGGCACTGAAGCTTAAGATGAGCTGGGCTCAAAACGCCAGTGTACCCACGTCTCAGAGCATGAGACAGAACTGGACTGTGTTTGCCTGCTTTGATGAAGGAAAAGAGTGCCGCTTTGAGCTATAGAATAGCACTCCACCACAGACTCATAGACACACATTGTGGATGATAAGATTTCATGTTGATAATGCTTCTGTACAAGCGTTTTAGCTTTTAATGACCAGTTTTAAATGCTCTGCCAAGTGTAGCTTTATTGAAATAAAACTACTTTGAAATTGACTAAAATGAATTAACAGGGTGTGAATGAATGTTTGTGTGTGTATGTGTGTGTGTGTGAGAGAGAGAGAGAGAGAGAGAGAGAAAGAAAGCTGCAGTACCACTAAGCACCTGCTAGATGGCACTGCTGCAGTAAAGTAGCAGTAGCATGAGTCACAAACTGAATAGGACCCTGGGTTTTTTTGGGGGGCTAAGTAAAATAATCCTAACAACAAATCTTCATCAAGCTAATCTCCTATCGCTGTTCATGATATTAAACATTCCTACAATTGAATTTATGATATCAAATAACATGATAGTACCCTTTATCTCATGAATGTTGTCTTTATTCTTGTCTTCTTTGCTGCACTCTTTATGAATAACATTTGAATTACATTTAAGAAGTTTGCTACATATTATACAACAGCCAGCCATTGAGAATACACACACATGAACAGTCCAAAGCAAAGAGACCCTGAGAGAGGGAGAGTGCTGGAGAAGACCAACCTTTAGCTTTTATTTGAAATCTATTCTATCATAATGCATATTGGTTTGAACAACCATGTCATTAATTACATTCAGTGCATCATTACCAATCGTCTCCAGTGTGGCCTTTATAAAACTGACATTGACATTCCTAAACTCCCTTCCTTTATCACTCAAAGTCTCTCTCCATTTCACACACACACACACACATGCACACGCATACACACACACACACACACAGGTTGTCAGGGCTGTTTAGGCTGACGGAGACTTATTACACAGCCACTACAGGTGTGACCCAACATTCAGGCTGCTCTCATTACCAAGGAACAGACACACACACACACACACACACACACGAAGACATATACATGGAGACAGAGAGTCTGCTTCCATTATCATTACCAAAGCACGCATGCACGCACACGCACACACACCCACACCCACACATGCACGTCCACATTAATGCAAAAACCAGCACCAGTGTCACTCTTGTATTGTCATGCCGCCCTCTTTGCGTGTGTTCTAAGACCAACAATAACACTAAATCATAACGTAAATCATAATTTACACTATGATCAATAACACTAAATCAGACCTGGGCATTGTACAGTTCACACACTCATCCAGAACTGCAGCAATTGGGACCAGCAAGACCAGAACTGCAGCAGGCAGGACCAGCAGAAACAGTAAGACATTCTCTGATGGGGAGTTTTTCAAAGAATGTTTGGTGGTCTCTGCAACACTAATTTGTCCTGAGAAAGGAAGCGTTGGCAAAATGTGTCTGTCTCCAGGTAAACCGTAACGACACGGTCACGGTTTGTAGCTTCAGCTGCAAAATAAAGTGGATAATCGAAACTTTTTTGTCTTGGCTCTCGACGAGAACTGTTGTCCGAGATACGGTCCAGTTACTGAACTATATACGTGGAGCTGTGGTTATACAGCCCAGTTACTGATCTTTATAAAACTTATATTTTGAAATTATATAATGATATAATAATATAAATAATGATATAATTCTGTCCTCTACATTTTCATTGCATCATTGTAATGTTTCATTTTATTTTCATTTTATATAAAGGGATATTATATATACTGTATACAGTATATACCTGTATGTATTGTGCAAACCTGAGTTAAGCGTATTAGTCTGGCCCTCTAAAACCATTCCAATTTTTCATGTGGCCCCTTGGAAATATTAATTGCCCACCCCTGCACTAAATCATAATTTGCACTATGATCAATGGCACTAAATCATAATTCTGACCTTTGTTTTCTGAGATGTGGGAGACGAAAGTTTCTTCTGCAGAGGCTAAATGGTCTTTCTTGCACTGTGTGGGATGTCTCTGAAGAAGATGCAGTAGTTTCATTCACCCAAGTATCCATATTGATTAAGGTATTGATCGTCATTGATCTGTCCCTGGCTCCCTTAGTGCCCTTTAGGCCTTATTGATTTTCTTCTTTTTAAAATCGTGCGGTCAAATGGCTCAAAGTGCATCCATAAAAGCATAAGAATGCGTGTGTTCTTGATAAAACATTTAAACGAACAAACGCGAGGTACTGGCAGTGGCTACTAAAGCCCTGGACAGGCTTGTTTTGACCAATCTCTAATCTCATGACCAATCAGTGGGCTTTCTTTGACCCCTCTCTAATCTCATGACCAATCAGTGGGCTTGCTTTGACCTCTCGCTAATCTCATGACCAATCAGTGAGCTTGCTTTGACCTCTCTCTAATCACTTGACCAATCGGTGGGCTTACCCAGGTAACAGACTCCTGATTGGATCACTGATTGATTAGGTTATTGATACGTATGTGCAAAACCTGCACCCCCGATTCATAATTGATGATCGGTGTGGATTATCTAATAGGAGGCGGAGGGACACCGTCAACCCGTTAGCAGCAGCTGAATGAGGCACAGCTGAGAAGAAGTGCAAATTGAAGGAGGAAAAAAGAGAAAAGTGTGTGTGAAAGGAGGTCACCAAAGCAATCAATACCTTTCAAAGAGAGAGCCAGAGAAAACTGTGATACTTAGTGGGGAAAATGTTGTAAATCTACACTGAATATACGCTGTCTGAGGCCTTCTGTGCAGGTGTGTATATATGCAGCTGAATTTTCAAGAGAGTGAGTGTGTGTGTTTGTGTGTGGGTGGGGGGGGGGGAGGGGGCGTCTGGCATGAATAGGTCACATGAGTTTGATTCTGAAAAACCAGAGAAGGATCATATGGCTCTGGTTTCTAGACAGGCTTGTGAAAAATTCTCACCCTCTCACTCACTCTCGTCTCAGCAGACCACTCAATGGACAAAGAGAGAGAAGAAGGAAAAGAACGAGAAGGAATGAAAAGGCAGAACTGAAGAAAAAGAACCGTTTACTTAGACTTTTATTGAATTGAATTGAACTTTTATTCTCCCTCCATGAGAAGAACATGATGACCAGTCCAGCTGAGAGAGTGTATATGTATGTGTGTATATGTGTATGTGTGTATATGTATATACGTTTGTATGTATATGTGCATAATAGATATATTATATTACTATAATTGCATTTTGTATTCACTCAGGTTATCTTTGATATTGAAATCTGTTTGATAATCTGACAATTGTTGTGGTTATCGTTACCGTTGTTATTGTCGTTAATGACTTGTCATTAATTATTGTTGTTACACTAATCTTTACCACTACTATTATTACTGTTATTATTATGGTTACCATTAATACTTGTACTATTATTTTACTACTAATAATAATAATACTTTTACTATTATTATTATTACCATTATTATTATTATCATCATCATTATTATAAATATCAGTTATAGAAGTAGTGGTGGGAATTGTAATGGTAATAACAATTTAGTTATTATTTTACTCTATTATTTTATTATATTTTACTATTGATATGTAACCTATGCTTTGGCAATACAAATGTACATATATGTCACGCCAATCAAGCACCACTGAATTTAATTGAGTTGAGAGAAGAAAGGAGAGAGATGAGAGACAGAGAGAGAGGAGAGAGAGAGAGGTTAGAGGAGGGAGAGATGAGAGAGAGAGAGGAGAGGAGAGAGAGGTTAGAGGAGGGAGAGAGGAGAGAGAGAGACGAGAGAGGTTAGAGGAGAGAGAGAGAGAGAGAGAGAAGACCTATCTGGAGCCCATCTGTATGTTCTGTGGATCATGTATAGTTTACAGGTCTCCGGTTGTGTGTCTTTGTGTTGTTTGGACTGTTTGAGGTCCACATTAATATGGCTAGGGTCTGAGAGAGGTGTTTTCTGTCTGACAGTGACCTTGAAGGAAATTGGGTCCATGTCAGTGAGTAAGCTTTCCTCTGTACTACACCAAGATGAGTCTCGCCTCGGTGGATTGTGCTGAACTTCAGTGAGGGCCCGATAATCTCACAATAGCCTGAGGGGGGTTGGGGGTATATTCACGACACCAGGTCAGAGATACAAAGCAGAGGCTGATCCTAACCAAGTTTTGTTGCTGCAAAATATGTAGCAACATGCCATCGCCTGAGAGAGTCAGTGACAACCTCATTCCAACCTCCCACAACTCAACCTACACACAAATACACGCGCATCTGTTAATAGTTATTATTGTTGATGATAGTGCTTTATTATTGTTGTAATTATTATTATTGCTAATAGTACTTTTATTTTGTGAAGTAACAATGTAAACATTTTCAGTGCTTTGGCAATATTGGATTTTATACAGTTGTGTCAATAAAGCCATGTTGAGAAGAGAGAGGAAAGAGAAGAGAGAGAGCGAGAGGACAGAGAGAGAGAGAAGATAGAGAGGACAGAGAGAGAGAGAAGATAGAGAGGACAGAGAGAGAGAGAGAAGGTAGATAGGACAGAAGACAAAAGTCTTCCTCTTAGCTGCACATCATACACACAAAAGCACAACTTTCTCTGATGTAATGTCTTGACAATCAGCGAGACTGCCTGCAGAAGTCTGTACAATCTCTCTCTCTTTCATATATATCATTTATTTTCCCCATTTTATTTCCGACTTCACTTTTTTACTATGGATAGCCCTACAAACATCGCACACCGTGTGTGATCACTGGTGAGAACTCTGATGTGTGTGAGCATGCAACATTCACCAGGAAAACAACACTGATTACATTCACTCAAGCACAGCTTTGTAACAAACGCCAGAAACCTAATCTCATTACTGCCGTTTACTCACACACCCACACACACACACACATACCCACACACACACGGTCAAAGACTTTAAATTCTTATTATATTTACTATTTTTCAGCCATGTTTCACTACAGGCATGCACACACACACACACACACACACATAAACACACACATGCACACAACTGCCTCAGATGAAAGCATTTATTCTCTCTTTCTCTGTAGATAATATGTATATATTGCTCCATGCTGTGTGCACTCATACGTACCTTACAGTTTAATCACAATGAGTTGTGTATGGTACAATTTCATATTCAACATACCTTTTCATAAAACTGTGACAATTCACTATAATACCATCATAATAAATAAAAGAAACATTTCAGATAACAACAGTATCAGGAACAGTAGTGTTTTGGGTGAATTACACGTTCTTCATTTGAAAAATTATGTAATAATCAAACATGTTAAAACATCGGTATGGTTATCTCTCCCATAGTGAGGCATTCTGTGTTGATTTAGAGCATAAAACCCACTCACTAATGACATCATAATCCTCAAGACACAGTGGTAGGCCCAGACACACACACACATCTTTTCACTGAGTTACTGGGTTAAAATTCCAACGATTCACTGCATCTGAGCCATCCAATTCCGTATCGATGCTGTATGTCTGAGAACCCGCAGACAGCCTAAGGAAGTTAGCAGCGGTATTTTCTGCGGCTGCAGTTGGTCGGAAATGGAAGCTCCTCCTCTTTTCCTGGTTTCTACCACCTGATTCTGGTGTAGACTAATGTAAGCTAGCCTAATTATTACCAGAATATATGTTTACATGTGTTAGTAAATATCATTTCTTATAGAAAAGATATTTGCAATATATATATATATATATATATATATATATATATATATATATATATATATATATTGTTGCTGTAGCACATATTGTACACTGTATGTAAAACTAGTGCCAGTTAAACATTTGAACACATCTTGCATAGTCAAAAGGCATAATAGCATACGCTATGCTTATATAGTTTAAAAGACAAATATAAATAATACAGGTTGATATGCTATATATGACGTCCAAATGATTTCCAAAACACACGCATAAACGTATAACTGTAACACTAGAAATGAAAAGCAAACAGTTTTCAGTCCTTCGCCCTGCAAGTGCCCAGCATGTGTGAGAGTGTCTTCAGTGTCCTACTGTGGTTCAAAGAACACCCGGCCGCCCAAAGTCGACCAGGAAAGGCTGCCTGCTCCGAAGAATCATACATCTAAAATAGTCAATATTTAACACAGCATAGTCTAATCTGTTTTTTTCCGTTTTTTCTAAAATGCAGACCTTTGACTGGTATTGTAGTTTTATCATCTTATATTTAGCCACATTCAACACTTCTGATGGTTCCGATGGAACCTCTACCCTGTACCCGAAGACGTTTGTGCACAACGTTTGTACATGTTTGGTTTTGTCTGATCTGTCCAGCTCCACGTGAACTTTGGTTGATCACGTCACATCTTTGCTGCCTCATTGTGTGAATGGTCAGTCATGGTGGGACCCAGTGGAGGAGTGCTGAATATGGGCCCAGACACACCTTCTTTTGGCCCCGGTTTGAAATGGCCGTTATGTCTGCTGGATTCCTATGCTGGGTCATTTGAAGATCTATAATTGAGCATGCGTTTCACTAGCACATGCATGCTAGATGGGGAAATTATCCATGAGCCTAATTTAAATGAATTGGCACCTGAAAATCATTCCCGGGTCCACACCAAGACCTCCTCCCAACCACACCTGTGAGGACCCGTGTCATGTGTGCTAGTAGTGTGTTTTTGCCTTAGCCATCTTGATCTTCACTCACTCACTGTAGATCAGTGGGGGCTACTTTCTGCTTTGATGGTGTGACAAAGGTGTGGACAGTCACATCAGTTCCGCTGGTATAAACAGTAGTTATGTTTTGTGTGTGTGTGCATGTAAACTCTGTGAACTGTAACAAATTTGTATTTTTATTCTGGGATAAAGGAGGAAAATGGGAATGGAGGAGTAAAAGAGAGAAAAGAAAGGGGCAGGAGAAAGAGGGAAAGAGAGGGAGGAGAGGGAGGAGAGGAAGAGAGAAACATTCAGGTTTCTTTAAATATTCTTGCTGGTCTGTAAAGTGTTTTTGAAGTCTGTTGCCATGGATACAGCAACTAAGTTCATTGTCGCCTTGAGGTCGATCTACCCCAGAATAAACAAATCAAAACACACAACACACACTGAAACACATATATGCTCACACATAATGGTCGAATGTATTAAATACAGAATGTTTATATTTTCAGTGTTTAACCAGGCAGTTTGAGGGAGGTATGGAGAGGGGGGCACTAGGACTTGAAGCAGGCAGAGCATGATGTCCCATGCTCAGATTCCAGTTTTGGGGAGACGGTGTCTGGTACCTCCGACTGGATCAGGTCATTCTCATTAGCTAGAATGTGCTTGACTAGACAGTTAGCTGCCTCATCTATGTTAATATTCTCCTAGAAAAAGAGAGAGGGAGAGGAAAGAGATCACAAACCGAATTTTCACACCCATTTTTGCAACTACAAACTGTAGGAGCTATATTAATTAATCTCTGAATATTCATGACATGCTTAATCTGCATATTCATTAGGCCATGACTCAGCAGGAAATGTCTGTGTGATTTCCTGCTGGTCGTCAGTGCTTCTAAATGCAGTTCTTGATAGAAAGCGAGCCGTGCTTGTGATAAACTCTGTCTGTGGGATCCTCCATTGCAAATGTGTTTAGGCATAATACTTTAATCTGTGTTGCTAAAAAAAACTAAAGTGTCCACCTCTGTCTGCTTGAATTAACATTAACCTCATATAACAACAATATTCATTTTCTGGTTACAATGACCAGTGACACTTGTAAATTCAAGTCTCTAAGAGCCTACTCTCTCTGTTCTAACACACCTGACCAAGAACAAATCTTTTACACAGAGGTCATGAAGGGGTTACTGAGATGAAGACTGAAACTTTATCTTAGCGATACATGAAAATGTAATATGGAGTAAAAAGGGTGAAAACAAAACGCATGCCTTCCTTACTCATTTTAATACAAGGAACTGGTCACTCTTGACCTTTAACCTTTTAACATTCAACCTCCTACTTTGACATACCCATGAGAGGCACAGCACCTTCGTGTGAGACCACAACATCATGCACGTTTAACACATTATCCTCTTTCACAGGCTTAGCTCTAGTTACCCCATAATAATGGGGCATTTATTGCACTCCTGTTACCAAATAAGTTTATAACTACGTTGTTTTTGTTACATTGATGGAAGGAAATTATAAAGAACTGTGTTAAGTACTTCAGAACATTACTGAATCAAAATTACTACTCATTTAAATTATTACAAGGATTCTTGACTCCAGGTCTCACTACTGTTCTTCCACAAATAAGGATCTTTACAAGTAAAACATTACAACACGACACTGTAAAACTTACTGAGATGCTGCTGAAAATAATCATCATTATCAAACTGAACACAAATGCAATATCAACCAATGACATCATCTAACCTGTCCTCAGGAGCTTTGCATGACCCCCACGCACCACACAAGCCCATCATTTTACCTTGGCAGAGGTCTCGAACCAGCCGAGGAAGCCGTTCTCTCGACAGAAGTCTTCCATCTCGACGCCGTTGTTGGCGAGGACGTCTCTGCCCTGGTCACACTTGTTGGCAAGGAGCACGGCCGGCACGCGTCTCCCAACGGACGAGCCCAGCTTGGCGTCCAGGTCCTCCTTCCACTTCGTCACCGCCTCGAAGGTAGACGGCCGAGTCATGTCGAAGACGATGAAGGCGCCTGTGGCTTCACGGTAGTAGACCCGTGTCATGTTGCCAAAGCGCTCCTGGCCTGAAGCCAGCAGAGGGAGAGGAGGATATAAATAAATAAATAAATAAATAAACAAACCCTCTGAACGGCCCAGACGTCCCCCCAGGGGGCAACTCAAAAAGGACTCATTAACATATGTGTAGAAAAGGCAGTGCTGTTAGAGCTTTTAAACAACAGGTGGGCTGACATAAGTAAGTCAATCCTGGGCCTTGAATTCAGACCCGGTCCAGGTTTTTGTGATAGCTTCACAATTAATGACTGACCACTGTGTCATCATTGAACAGTGTGTCCTGGTAAAGGCCAGATCATCTTCAGGGCTCAACTCTAGACAACAGGGGGGATCCAGAGACCTGGATTAAGAACTTCACCACTAATTAACAGTAATCATCATTACTGTTAAACTGAATGACAGGAAAATGTATCTAGCCAGTGTTGCTCAGTATATAATATTATTATAATAACAAGACCTCATTTAACCTGCTGAGAATGTTACGGTAGCTTTTACTTAAGCTCCTGAGTTAGTATGCAAGGTTACCATAATGCATTATGCTCAGCGAACCTTTGAAAATAACTCTCTAATAGTGCAACACACACTCTCCCCATTATAGCTTTTATAGAGCCAACACACTCTCTCTCTCTGAAAATAACTGACATTATTCACATGATATAAGGTTGAGAATTCAATTCATACAGCACATTTTCTGAAAGAAAACTTACGCTTCTTTATATAAAAAAAACAAACAAAAGAAGTAAAGATTTTGCTAGAATTCATATTTCAGTTTTTTTATTAGAAATCGAACACATTCAACTTCTTTTCTCTTTTGAGCCATAATTTCTCTCAGCCTCTCTCTCCTGATCACACTTAAGAGTCAGTGACGAAAAGCCAGAGGAAGAACCTGAGGGTAAAGCAGCGGGTCCGGAAACGGCCCAAACCACTTTCAGGAACGGTACTGTAAGTGGAAAATACATTTATAAACTCCACACTTTCAGAGAAGGTGTAAGTCTGGTCAATGGGATACTTCACTCTATGGTACAGTCACTGTTCTCTTAGACCTTTTCATCTAAAAAAAAAAAAAAAAAGGTACACCTAATTTCCCTGGAGCTAGACTGTTCCTGTGGAGGGTGCATGTGTCAGCTGCAGTGTCGGACCGAAGATGGACCTTGCCGTACTTTTGCTTCTTGCACTCTTGCATTTTTATGGCAAAGACAAACACAATGTGTTTAACAATCTAGTCTTATGCAACTTGCATGACACAAGGCAAAGACAAACAAATAGCATTTCCCATGATTACAAAAAGCAACCTGGGGTTGAAACTTCATGATGATTATGTTGGCTCAATGTGAGCTTCTGATAAAGGCAACAGTCACAGTAGACAATGGGCAGATCAACTGTTCAACTGTTAAGTGATAAATGCTACAACGTCATCACACTATTTACTTGCATATGTTGTCACATGTAATACCATCATGAAACTTCCATTACCAGCAATGCTAAGTTGTTTGAGAAAACTGTGTTTACTGACGATTTGATGATAATTTGGGACATTACCTGTCTGATAAAGTCTCTTTTGCTATGATCAAAGGTAATTGTTGAAGGTGAAGTGACAAATGAGTTATTATTTATTCATTTGTCAAATCTATGATTTCATTAAATAAATGCCTGAATCGTATAAATAATTATAACTATTTATTTATTTAGTGGATAAGCAACACCCCACGTTCTAGACGGAAACTGTTCAGAACAGTCCTAAGTTTTTTTTAAGATTTATTTTTACAGATTTATTTTACTGCAGCTTTGCAGGTTTTTTGGACATCATTACTGTTAACCGAAAAGCTCTTGTAATTGACGACGTCATTTAATTTGTCCAAATAACTTTAAATCACAGAGACTAAACTGTTTTTTCCCCCATTTCATTTGAAATCTCCCTCACATGAGCGATAGACACATGACCTCGCGCACAGCGCACCACGACGCGCGGAATGAGCGCGAGGCCTTGGGGGTGTAACTGGTGGGCTAAAGGCTCAAGTACTCACGTGAAGTTTCAACAGGACGCAAAACACGCGTACTACACAAAGTCCATTTTTATTACGCTATTAGGTTAACTAAAAGAACCGAATGATCCTTGGGACACGGCTTAAACAACTAACCTAGACACTTGTGCGTAATTTTCGCCTATGATAGATTTCAGAGAAAACAGGCTTTAATGTTAATTTGTATGTTTCTATTACAATACAACACGTGCTGGTCGTTTGCGGGACTTTCAAAACAGCAACCCCTTCACAAGCGCTACAAATCCGTAGCTATCGATTATTTTAGTTTGAGAGAACAAGCAGAAAGGCTGGGTAAACTCGAAACCACCTATTTTATCCTTCCTGGCAACTTCAGTGGTCTCAAGGGAACAAACTGGCAACGGGACAGAAATAGAGGGTCAAACCTCAACCTCTCAATTTAAATGATGGAACAAACCCTTATTTTAACAGCATGAAAGAAGCACTGTTAGATTAAACATGATATAGGTCAAACTGTCAGAGATACAAAATGTTGACAATTATTAAACACCATCTGGGGTAAAGTTATCTTTACCTGCGATGTCCCAGAGTTGCAGTCGTATCGTCTCTTGTTCCAGGTTCAAAACTTTCAACGCAAAGTCCACGCCGATAGTTGCTCTATAATTTGACGAGAAATTTTGGTGAACGTAGCGTTTGATTATGCTGGTTTTACCAACGCCTAAGTCCCCTATAACTAGTATCTTGTAAAGGTGTTCTTTTTGGTTGTTTTGCATGGCGGAAGATTAAAAAACAGTGCCGTTCTAGGCCGCGTACAATATTTGTAAGATGTAGAAGCTACGGTTGCACACGTCAAGAGTGGAATTAACGCTGGACTTCGCCAAAGCAACGCCCCGCGGCGCCGTGGGGAGAAAGCAAACGGAGACACGAAGCTGCAACTTGTGACTCGCGAGGGAGGCATGAGACCCAGACGAAAAGAGGCGGAGAAGGTCGCGCGCTCTTACGACATTCAAACCACAGGCCCAGTTGGATCTTGAAGTCATAAATGACAAACTGGGGATGTTCCTGTGAAAACGTTTGTAACGAATGTATTTCATATCCCAATTCACGTCTTTCCCCCAGAGTGACTCCTGGATATATATTTTAGACAAGGCGACTACTAACAAATCATGGGAAAATAACTGTGGTCAGGAAGCGCTACCAAGCAATGCAGTTCTCTTATATACATGTAAAAAATCAGTTAAGTCTCTCTATAAAGAATAAAATATATCCATTTCAGCTTGGACAGAGAGCAGACACATCCAATTACATGAAAATCAGCCTTTATTGAACCAAAAAAAAAAAGTGTGTTTGATCAAGAGTGCATGCATGCGCCCGTGAAGTGTTTAATCCGTACTGTAGCGAAATGGCTAATTTAATATACATTTAAAAGTATTTTCCATAATAAGGATGTAAAATGTTCTAGTGCCTAGACATCTCGAAGCAATAGGAACTTGTGATAAACACCAGCCTCAGTGATCCAAAATGAAATCAAAAGGTACTAATGAATGTGCAATCTGGTCAATGTTGCTCTCATTTAAAATACATCAAAAATCCACTACACATTAAAAATACCGCATTAAAAGCAAACCAATCAAAGGACATCAGAGAAAAGGAGCACAGAGACCTGAATAGTGCTTAGCCAATTAATCAAGTCATTAATGGCACTAACCTGGTAAAAATACCAAAAGGGACACTGAAAAAACAATCCCTTTCTACATACTGGCAAAAATCAATCCCTTAAAAATCCAATCTGACCTCACTTACAGAAGGCACTACCACAAGGAGAAAATTATTTGGTTTTATCATTTGACACAATGACAAACCTACTTATCTCCTCAGATACATGGGCTGCATCCCCATCAGTCCCATGTGAAATTCACTACACAGGACACGAGCTACTCACACCCTATAGTCATCGAAAGTAGTATTTTGGATCCAGCCATCATTGGTGTTTATGTACGAGAACGAAGCAGTCGGTTTTTCCCCTTTAAAAGAAAGGGAATCCCTTTTACGTCACAATCCCTTCTTGACAAAAGGGTAAAAAGCACAGGGAGTAGCAGAGACCTGCGGTTCAACAAGACCCTTATCGTTTCAGAGGACAAAATTAAACAAGCATTACTAAAAGAAAAACGAACCTCCAAAGCGTAAACCTGCCCTCATACCAAGTCTCACAGCTGGGCGACTGGCTTGGCAGCTACAGCGATGCTCTCGATGGCACACTCGTCGCTTCCGCGGCGGATGCGGAAGTAGCCGTCCTCGCCCCAGCCGGTGCCCCAGCTGTTCTTCACAATCCAGTACTTCTGCCCCGTCTTCTCACACCGCCCATAGCCCACCAGCAGCACGGCGTGATTGGTCAGCTCGAAGGGGTTGACGCTGTCGCGCAGGAACGTGTGGTGGTAGATGCCCTGCTTGTAGTGCATGAAGTCTGGATAGACCTCAAAGGCCACGCCCAGTGGGCCGTCCCTCACCAGCTCCATCATCATGGCCTCCTCGTTGCAGCCTCCGTAGAAGCCGCCCACATAATGGTAGTCGGACGCGTAGTAGCGAGTGCACTCGGGCTTGACGAGGCATGGCGAATCACTGCCTGTGTAGGGGAAGCAATCCTCCTCCGTGATGCCAAAATCCTGGACGTATTTACCAATTAGGTACGGGAATCCACCGTCACAACCTGAACAGGCACAATTAAGCATAACGAGCTGAAAGTTCCTTCACTGCTTTTCATGTGCTAGTCAAATTCTTGCCACCAGAATTTCACAGATCAGTCAACAACAAAAGCCCAGTCTATAAATGTCACATTTATGTAATTATTCTATTCTGCTTTCAACCTGCTGGGTTAAACAGCTTCTAATCTGACCTGCTGTCACACACAAAGGCTTTTAGACCATTACATCAGAATCAATTTTCACTCAATTCCACACGGGTCTTAAAACCCTGAAAAGGGGCCCATGTACCAAGGAATGAGAACAGGACACGGTGTGTGCTTTGCAAATTACAAAGGAAAGAGGCAACAAGAGAGAATACCTTGTGAATACTGGGAACAGGAGACGACCTGTTGAGGGCTGAGGACGGGCTGCTGGGTGTTGTTGGTTTGGACTCGGATTCGGGCCTCCAGCATTCCCATCGAGGCGAAGGAGTAGCAGCTTCCACATGATGCTAAAGGGCACCGAACTCAGACTCAGTGACATTTCCCTCCCCAATCAAAACACCCAAATGTGAGATTGCCATTCAACCTCAAAGTCAACCCCCATTGAACGTGTAGGTTGTAGAAGTAGTCTACTGATTTCGAAGAGATTTTTGCCTTCGGGTCCCACCCCCTCCATTAACTCCCCCTTTCCATTCTGGGATTGGAGTACCAATCAGCAGTCAGGAAACGCCCCAGAACGGCCACTCTCAGGGAAGCGAGGCTGCTTTCACAGTCCGCTCACGAGCCCCGTCCAAGCACGAGGGTTCACCTCGCCCCCAGACGGGAGCCCACAGTCTGATGACTGACAGGTGTGTGTGCGGGAGAACCTCACACCACCTGCCCACGCCATTTGAATCCTCACAAAAACTCTTGACCAAGACCAGTGCCACAGATGGAGGGAGGAAATACCAATTAAGTCCCAGCCACTAGTTTGAAGTAGTCTAGATGCAAGTTGCCTGGCATTGAGTAATGTGGTAAAACAGTCTTACATAAAGCCTTCTCTGAATCTACAAAAGCCCGTATAAAAGCTTTAATCTAGAGAGCACTTCCTGCCATTTAAAATTGAATACCAGCATTCACAAGGACTGAAAATGAGTTTAAATTACTGCCAATCCAGGATTTTGCTACTGATTGAAATTCTGAGCTTGTAGGCAGACTTGCTACTGATTGAGATTCTGACCTTGTAGGAGAAACCAAAGTCCTGGTGTATGAGGTTAAACAAAACTACCCTCGCTGGCCCTAAACCTTTCAAACCTCACCTCCCATTCAGTCTTCAGCCCCCATCCTTATTTGGACAGGTGAAAATACCACAGTAACCTTTCCAGCAGAGACAGCTCAATCTGGGCATTGCCATTTACGAGGCATAAATCAAGGCATGCGCACACACACGCACACACACACACCTTGGTTGCGGACTGGGGTGAGGTAGTTCATTCCATTCACGTCCCTCCAGTCCCAGTGCTCAGGCAGTCCAGCAGCCATCTTAGCAAGCTTCCCATCAACAGGGGCTGGCCTGACGCGCCTGTGCATCAAGAGAACGGAGTTAGTGGAGGAGAGGGAGAAGCCTTCAGAAGTCATAACTGCTGAGTCAAAAAGAAAATAAAAAAAAATGGATATCTAAAGCAGAAGTGCACAACTCAAAGTCTGAAGTACTGGGTTTCAGACCAGGGGGGCACGACTCTGGTCCTTGGAAACCACACGGTCTAGCTCAGTTTGATCATTAATTTCTCTTTTTCAGTAAACACACCCAATTCAAACTCTGATGTTATTTGCCAAGTTTAGTAAACGCGCGAAAGCAATAAAACAATAGCAATAGTTTTCAGCTAGGGGTTGCACCAGCTGAAACCAGGGCATGTAGATCAGCCCCCATCCCAGCATGCCAGTGTGCGTGTACCTTGGGATGCGAGAGCCGTGACCCCCAGCTCTCCGCATCAGCTCCTGGATGGTGAAGGTCTCGTGTTCGCTGTAAGCTGTGGCTCTCCACGAGTCCTGCACCAAGTTGATACGCTCCACAAAGTCCATATCGTGCTTATAGAGCTGCGTGAACCTGAAACACACGGAACACGCGTCAGGGTCTACTGTATACGTTTTGCTGTATACATCGCATAAGCATGTGTTGGATCATACAAGCACAGAGGGAGTGTTCTACCTGCTCAGTTGCCATGTTTTCTGTACAGGAGTTAAGCTTAAGGCTCAAACTGTTACTGAAATGTAGCAGCTCCATGCACATACCAGATGGGCTTTGAAAGGAACACACGGACACACTCACGGGCTTCGTGTAAGGCTGGGTAGTGGGGTAGCAACGGTACGGGGACGTACAGGCTGCTCCTTCTTCCCGGTGAAACAGGCCCAGTTGTTCCCTAGGACATCATGCACCCAACCAGGCAACGTTTGATCACAGTAGCTGGTGACCACGGAGCCCTCCTGGGAATACTACACAGAGATCGAGTGAGTGAGTGACATTCCAAGGTGATTTGACAAAAATATCTACATTTCAAAGAATGAGGTGGGGATGAATGTGTGTCTGCTGAACTGCAACACTGAGGAAAGATTCTCAAACTCTTGAGTGAAGAATGTCAGAACTGCAAACTATCTCCCCTGACCACCTCAGCCAAGGTAAACTTAATCAACTGTGCTAAACTCAGGAAAGGGTGAGGGAGACGAGGCTATCGCAAAGGCTAAGCAGAAGTTGGAGAACATGGAGTCAGAGTTCTTGCTAATCTGCAATAGTAGTAACGTAGGATAGGCCTACACTAACGCGGAAGAGAGTCGGTCTTGCTGCAAGTTTTCCGTTTCGTCTTTGTCACGAGGAGTCATTAGGCGTCATTCGAAACCGAAAATAACTATTGAGAGACACCCATGCGTACCTATTACATTAAACACAAACCTTGAAAAAGCCGAACCATTTGTAGTCGTTGAGGACTACCTCGAAGCCCTGGTTGTAGATGAGCGTGAAGAATCCAGTATTACCGAGATCATCCGCAGCCAGCGACAGCTTCTCCAAACGAACAGTTACCGTTTTCACTGAAGGGCCTGTTGCAAAAAGTGAAGTTTAAAAAACAAACAAACCCCAGAACACACGTTGAAGCCAGTCCAAAAAAATAGGAGCCGATTCTGTTCTCTTGGTTAAAAGTATATACCAACTACATTATACCATCCAGCTACTTAAAACATTTCGTCTTCAAGACAAACGAGACCGCTTTTCAAACAAGCTCATGATCCTCTTACCGACTGTTGAGCAGTTGATGCTTTTATCCTGCCCTACATCCGAGACCTGAAAAACCCAGGTGCCCAAAAGCTCCTCGTACGTACAGTTTGCCGGTGTATCTCCGAGTGACCCGTCAAACCAAAGCGTCAAGACACAAAGCAAGAGCACCTCTCCCTTCATCGCGCTCTTTCCCTCACTTTGTCGTCAGCGTCAAAAAAGTTGGCTCGAAGGTCGGCGGGACGCGACGTGCAAACTGCAATTTACAACAAGACGCAAGAAAAACGAAAACCCCCCTAGCTAATTAGCCAGCTCTCTTCCTCTAACCTGCAGACACAAACTTGTGACTTCTATTCCCGTACCTTTGCTTAGACGAGCATGGTGAAGTTATCATGTGATCGAAGTCATGTGACACGTTGACTTAAAAAAAAAACCCACAAAAAAAAAAAAAAAAAAACTCGGATGTTTGAAATGTAATCAGTCATCCAATCAGAGTAAAGGTAGAAAGGTGTATGGAATCAGCAATTGAAATAATAATAACAATAAAACCCGCAATAACAATAAAACCCGGGGATATATTTAACGGCTTTATCTTGCAACATATCTGTTGAACCTTTTAGCAACGTGGGTTTGTTTCAATACTTAACCTAAAAAGGTTTACTCACAGATCACGTTTATGCAGAATAGCCTATTAATATAAAACAGACCATTAAAAAAATCTAATTAGAATATATGACTTTTCATTGTGTGCCTGTCCTATAAGTCCGTAAAAGACCTTTATCTTCAGCTGCATACACAGTAAATATTAAATAGCCGAAATAACAAATTTATATTTAATTTTAAACCTATCTGAAATGTGGCCATGTGGTCACAACAGTTTGGGCCTCTGCCTGTTATTGGACGTTGGGTTTGGGCCAGTGTTCAATTAGGCTGCACCTTTGCTTTTTGTACTAGCCCATATTAAAGCCCACTGGCACATCTGCAGAGGAAGACATACATCACACCGACAAAGTTAAATGTCTATTGGGAAACCTTAACATTTCACTGCCATACAGGGCCAAAATCTATATTTTAGAAGCTACACATTCACATTTCTTTAAGAGCCAGAGTATGGGACATTTATACAAAAACTACTTGCTCACTCCTATGAATTGTAGGTCTGATCCAGTACACTTTTGGCCAAGACTACCATTATATCAGAGGTAGTGGTTGTTCCTAGACACTGCATGTTTCTAGAAACAACCATACATAACCTCACATATACAAGTAACTTTGTGACCTGATGAACTCGCCATAGCCGCCATATGAACGCCAGAAAACAGCGCCTCCTGCAGGTGCAGTGTGGCCCTTCAGGGTGCCAAATTTGTCTTCCATGTCAGCTCTGGTCTTTTTGTTGTGCAGGTTAATTAAGCCCCTCCCATCTGCTGCATGTAGCAATTAAGCTCTATAGAAGAATGAGAATGAATTGGGTGTTGGGGGGGTTGGAGGGGGGGGGGGGGGACTAAGGGGTCTGGAGACTGAGGAGGAGGGAGACGAATAAAAGGATAAACGACAGGCACTTCAGAGAAGCGTACTGATGATTCAGTCAGACAGCGCACCTGTGTGGGCACACACATG
>JAGXOD010000018.1:4827500-4872500 GCA_020368025.1 Brachyhypopomus occidentalis
CCTATACAAGTTTGAAGCATTCCAAATCAAATGACAAATGAAAGTTCATGAAATATTATCATCAATATTAGTCTGCTTAATACTTAACCACTTGCACTTATGTTGTGATGTATAGAAGGAGGCAGGTAGGTTTTTTAGAAATGTACAAATGATACTGTCAATTAAGTCTACAATGCAACTATAGGAAGACAGTTATAAATGATGGATTTATCATGATCAAGTAAAGGAAGAGTGTGAAAAAGAGAGCGAGAGAGTGAGCTAGAATAGTGGAGTGAAACAGAAAGAGATGGAGAGAAAGAGAAATAGAGGAGAAAAAGAAAAAAAGACAGAGAGAGAAAGAGGGAGAGAGAGAAAGACAGAGGGAGAGAAAAAGGGAGAGAGATGGAGAGAAAGAGAGAGACAGAAATATAAAAAGCTTCTCTGGGTATACTTAGCTGACCTATGAACTGTTGCCTTGCTGAGGTTAAATGTCATGGCTAACGCTGAGATCAGAGGTAAAAGTGTAATTGCCAATATGGGCTGGTATTGATTTAAAAAAGCCACCCATCAGAAATCCCATAGCATCCAGGTCCACTGTCAGTCACACTCGCGTTAGCAGTCAAGACTGGATTTTCATGTACTAATCTTTTTAACCTTTGTAACCTGATGTAGACAAATCATTTTTTTCATTTTTTCACTTTCATTTTTTTTTCTTTATCAACATAAACCTAAAACAAATAAAATCAATTTTAAACATTTTATTTTTACTATAAAAACATCCTCAATGAAGCATTATAAACACTGAAAATGAAAACACAGGTTGCGAATATGAATATGTAAATATAAAATTGAGAAACTACGATACAGACAAACTACATACAACTATTTCATTATAGTTTCTACTTGGTCTATCAACAGCAAATAAAACTAGAATGGCATTTCAAGCCAGCAGTTCGGATGCAACTTGACATTTCTTTTGTTTTTAAGCAGTCATGTGGTTTGATCATGCCGGCGTGGTCAGGGGCTCCAGAGGGCTACTGTTTTCCTATTATAAAATGGGTAGTTCGACCCTAAAATCTGATTGACTGAGCTGTGTTGGTAGCCATTGTAAAATCCTTGACATATGCACATCGATGACCATTTCACAACGACTGCATTATGTATTAATGTGCCAGATTCACTGGATGAATATTAATAACACATTGATTTATTATTTATTGGTTTAGTTAACATCAAATTAATGCTTAACAGTTTATAAATAAATAGTATTCTAAATCATTAAGGTTATTCTGGCTGTTGAATAGGCTATTCTTTGCCATTGTGTCACTTAGCAACAAAAGCTTGTTAGCTGAGTAAGTTGTTTACTGTGAATATTGTAAATTCTCGATTCTTTTTTTGGTATGTGTTTTATAAAAGCTATAAAGCCATGAGAGGTCATGTGTAACAGTTATTTTATATCAGGTAAGAGCGCTGTAAGCACACTGCTAAGTGGAGAATCTAAAACAACTTTACCCATGATAAAGCATCTCATGACGTCTTGTTTACGTGGGCAACATCCACAAAAACACAGTAATTCTTCTTCTAATGTTTTGAAGGTTCTGAAGATTCTGAAGAAGGCTGTGAATGAAAGGCATTGTCAATTACACTCTGACTACTGAACTGTTTCTAATGAAATGACAAACTGTGATAGACGGTAGCAGTATACCCATGTTATGATTAACATTGATCCCATGAATTCATATTTGTGTCTTTACACTGTGATGTTATTATATGGTCACTGACCTTAGCAAGATAATGTACAGTATACTAATAGCATGACAAATATCTGCAATGATTTAATAATTACATTAAATTCTTGGGAGATTTAGATGTTTTCCAGGTTTTTAATAATTATTCAAAAGATATCTTGTCATACAGTAACACAATGGTTTTCAGATGACCAGAAAAAAAAGGAAAGTAGATATGCTTCTAAATAGCAGTAAGCACTTTTTTCCCCACAAATTCCGCTCACAAAGCTGCATGAAACTATTTGAGATATCAACAAAAAAATCACCTTCAGGACCACATTAACAATATCATATTACATTCTACAGATCTTTACATTAGAGACTCAGTAAAACACAAGCCCCAATATATAAAAAATAGATCAAATCATCAAAATCAATCAAATAACACGAGAATGTAAGCACTTCAGCTCACATGGTTGGAACTGGCACAGGCTAGAAAAGGTCTGACAAGAGCTGTCTTTCTACACAGTTTAAGACCAGTACTGAACTTTGAAGCCTTTTCCAATGGAAAATTAAGTAATTTAGTCCAGGACTGAACTTGATGAGTTCCCAAAAAAGAAGCCCTACACACTTTATTGATCCAAACCTATACACCACACGATAAACTATTCCTCTGGTAATCTCTTTTCCTTCTGTTAGAGAAGGATATTGCATTCTAGCCCATCAGCGTTGTGTCCTTTGCATTTGTCAACATCACTCCACAATAAATCAGGATATTTACTAATGTCTCAAACTAGTAAAATGTAAACATCAATGCACACATGTCTAGGTAGCCACGTTCACTTAACTGACACGTTGTCGTATAATCCTAAGGATTATTCTGAATAGATATTAGGATAGACCAATTTTGCTTGGGGAGATTTTTTTTCTGTAAAATGTTAAAGTGGTGTCCTTTTAAAGTCACTTGACTATGCATGGTCTAGTCCTGCTCATGTATTCCACAATGTCACAACCCCCCAGTAGCATGGAGGATTTGTTATTCAAGATCAATTAAAAATCAGTGTTGAAATTGAAGCACTGTAAATGCGTAATTAAATTACAGTAATATACCATTAGCTTAACATATTCAATT
This sequence comes from Brachyhypopomus occidentalis, assembly GCA_020368025.1. Lineage (NCBI taxonomy): Eukaryota > Metazoa > Chordata > Actinopteri > Gymnotiformes > Hypopomidae > Brachyhypopomus > Brachyhypopomus occidentalis. The sequence goes on from JAGXOD010000018.1 coordinate 4,830,339, forward strand.
AATCTCCTAAAGCTTTTACATGGAAAGACCAAGTAATACAGACAGGGAAAAAAACTGTGAAAACTTCAAATAATGTTCTAAATGCAATTAGTGTAGAAGACACATGTGTCCAATCTGAGTCACAGCAGGTCAGAGATTTGTTGATCAAATAGTAGTAAAAGCTTGAACCCAGACAGGACTTCTGGGGATGAAGCTGCTGGCCAAGAGGACATTATAATTATATATGATATTATGACTGAAATGGATATTATCAGTCAAAATGCACAGTAATTTTATGAACATTATTTAAGCTATTACTTAATATTAAGTAAGTTATTATTTATAAGTTTACGTTCTCCTGCATTCTTCTATACAGTATAATCTATATAAAGATTTGGACACTTCAACTCTTTCTTTCTTTATACAATTTTCCACATATGACTAACTACTAAGAAAAATAATATACTGACATAACTGTTAAACTATGGAAATATGTAGTTATGAGAAAAAGAAATAAATCAAAGACCTTTATTTTAGATTCCTCTTTAAGGTAGTCACCATGACCATAGTTTTGTAGTTTTGGGGTGGGTTGGAAGATCAAATTGTGTGTCCAAACATCTGATTCTGTAGTTCTGTGTAACTGTTTGCTTACACTTTCCATATCATTCCAAAACCATATCATTTTAGAAATAAGCTAGCTCACATCATCTTAAAATATCCAGAAATACTGGTATTGTATTGCTCTATGGCATTCCAGTGGAGAAGGTAGACTCTACATATCTGTGGTTTTACCTGTTTCTATTACATTTCAGTTTTGGATTTGAATTTCTATTACTTATTGAGATCTTCAAATTTGAAGCAAGTGGATCTAAATAAGCCAATAAACAAAAACATAATCAGTAATCAATAATCAATAGAAATGGCTGGCAATCAAGAGAGACATTTCAAACAATCATGAAAGTTAACCTCACTTTTGCATGAATATCATCGCATTTCTAGGTGCTTTGTGTATATTCATGGTAGTATTGCTATACGTCTGGAGAACTGGAATATTTAAATATTTCTTTAAAAAAAGGAACATAGCATCCATCACTATAAAAACATTTGACATTATTTTATGAAATAAACAAATATTCCCACATCATTCAACCCATGTCCCTAACCCCTTTGGCACTATAAGTTATATCATATAGTACTTTGTATTCTGTATATAATCACTAGACATTTTAATAGCCTCACATTCATTAGAACACATTTAATACATGAGGATATAATTATTTGTAAAAAAAAAAAAAGAAAGTTCAAAGAATCTCTTGAAATTTATGTCAAGTTTTACTAACTGCTAATGGAGATGTTTTCGTTAGACCATGAGGTAAGGAACCATGTTTTTTGTAAGCATGCCCTTTGTATGTACACAATCATTATGACAGGGAGGTGGACATGTTTCAGCATCAGTGACGTTCTGGTGAACTGGGACTGAAACTAAAACTCAAACCGATTAAAAAACAGTCTGACCTTTCTTTTGCAATGTTCAAAAAGCATTTCTGTCTCTTTTGGGAAGGGTGGTATCTAATTAGATGCAATAAATTACTTAAAAGCCCTTTATAAATGAAATATTAGAGATAAATGTTCTCATAAAAAATATGTATTTGAAACTTTCAGCATTTAAATAATATGAATTATTACTCTATATTGAGTGTCATTAGCTAAGTGGGTGGCAGTGAATCAGCTGAATTCACCAGAATCAGTTTGACTCACTGGAATGCAATGTGGTATGATTTGAACCAATCTGATAGTGCTGGAATATATTTGATAACGTTAGATTCACTAGTATTTGATTCACTAGTATTGTGTTCAAAAGGCCAGAATCATTTGACTCTGCAAATGAACACTTTCGAAATAAGAGTAAAGACATAGGTACAAGAATTTTGGTCCCACATATTCAAGATTCACAATAACATTCATAATTCGAAATCAAACATGAAGATATTCCTGGATTTTGTGAGGCATGTAGTAAGAGGCAGCAATAGAAGGAAAGAAAACAGAAAACAGAAAACAAAAGAAGAAGCAAATGAAAGATAGTAAAAGAAACTTGACAAAATGTTATCAGTGTGTATTTACAGGACCTTGTAACAAATAAATGAAAGCACTTTGTTTTTGAGTCTGTCAGATCAGGCCCTCAGCCCCATATATACTTCTTACCAGAATAAATAACCTTCATAAGTGTAACTCCATTTAAAACATTGCAGCATAAGCTATTTTAGCATCTTTAGTATCTCATCTTCTGGGTGTACACACATATGTGTGTGTGCATATGTTTGTAAATGTGTGTGTGCCAGGCAGTTCAGCCCACACTTGATGATACTCTTGCAATTTTCAGTGCTTCTGTTTCTCTGGCCAGCCCTTTAAAAACTCCATTAGTGATTACGCCAGCCTTTGTGGGCCTTTTGACAGCAGGAACAGTCCCTACAACAGTGTGAGATTCCTGTAGGTTGAGTCCCCAGTTTGCTGTCTCAGTCGCACAAAAACACACATTTTATTAAGCTTCATAAAAACATCTCTAATTAGACAAAAGCCATGTTTGTTTAAGGCCACTACCAAAACAAACCGAAGAAACAATAGCCAGAGTAGTACATTGTGGTATGTCACTTCCAGGCTGTCTGTAAACTGTTTGTCAGAAGAAGCTTCAGCAGACATTGTGTAGCTTCCTTTACTGGTCAAATCCAACAGTGAAAACATGTAAACACGCACACTAGATAGTACATCTGTCTCTTTAACTTCTTTAGGTATTCTTGCATCAGTCTTTGTTTTCTTTTCATGTTTCTCTCCTCATCTGATCCTCGTTCGTTCCCTCCTATGAGCGCAGATCTCATAAGGAGGAGGAGCTCTGGCTGTAGTGCCTTAGTACCAGGCACTCATATTTGGGTGAAGGGATGGGGCCCAGGCCTGTCTCGGAGGTGGGGGAGTTTGGGGAGGCACTCCCTGAAGCCACAGAGTCCCTAAAGGGTGAGGGAGGTGTCAGGGCCATCAGTTCCTCCAGCTCGTCCTTCATAGCCGGGGAATCGATTGCTGAGGCTGTACCCACCATCAGCTCTTTGACACTAGGCACAGGAGAGCTCCTTGTCCCTGGGCCCCTGGGAAGAGGGCAGGGGGGTGGTGGCCGACCACCGTTGGACTCCACTGGTGGGAGTGGCTGAATCTCAGCATAGGTGGTCATGGTGGTAGGCATGGAGACCTCTCGTGGGAGGAAGTAGGGTGGCGGGCAATTGGCGGCGTGAGCATGTGCAGATATGCTAGTGGACATCCCCATGGTGCTCCCTGGTGGTGAACTGGAGAGCATCATGTTGTTAAGCTCACTGATGTTAGCGGTAAAGCGGTTAACCACGCTGCTGATCTGGTCCATCAGTGAACCCTGCGAGGCACTCCCACCTGCAACTCCACCCCCACACGCTACACTGCCACTGCGGGGCGACTGGCTCATGTATGAAGAAACACCAACTACCTGGTCATCAGTGACTGGGACCCTCCCCAAAGCTCCTCCTGCTCTCTGACTCACGGTGCTGATTGGTGAGGGGGTTTGAGGGCGATACGTGATAGGATATCGCTCCTCTGCCTCTGTGACTTCATAAAGCATTTTGTTGTTCGCGCTGTCAGGAGTGAGGTCGGTCCCGCCGCAGTAACGCCCCTCCGAGGTCTTGGAGAACGGCTTGATGACAGCTGTCTGGTTATTCTCACGTTTTTTGATGTGGAAGGAAAGACGCTGCCATAAGTGGCTGCCCTTGGAATTGCGTTCCGTCTGAGCCCACGTCACTGATTTACCGTTAGAGCTAGAAAAAAAGAAAAAGAAACAAAAAGTACATCAGATTTAATTCATTAATACATTAGCTGAATGGATGTCGGTGAATCAACTGGATTCACCAGAATCAGTTTTGATTGAAATGCAAGCTGTGATCAGAACCACTGTGAAAACTCCATTTCCGTTCCCTGCATCCGTCCATCCAAACGCTTCTCCAAACCCACACATTCACGTTTAGCACAAATCCAACTCTTCTGTGCACTGCACGCAAGCATGACATAACTGACAGGCGGCACTTCCTCCTTGTTCAGGAGTTTCTGATTGGTCAAGACAGCCAAACTGTGTTGAAGTCTATACAAAGCCCATGGCAGCCAAGTGAACAAGACATGAAACTGCTACCAGGTCAACTAATAACAGACTGAACTATTAAGAGATAATACCATTACCTGTTAGCTACATAAGCTAGTATTAATATGGTTAATACTAATAGCTGTCAAATTCAATCTGGTGCTGGATTTTCTAGATTCTATTCTATTCCACCTATTTATTAACAAATTGCGTGAGCAGTCAAGAGGACATCTTTCAGTGCGGAAGTCTCACCCTCTCTATATTGCTGCTTCTCTTGCTCTAGCTTTAAGAGTATCATTATTATTCATTTCAGTGGACTAGTGTGGAACTCCTATCAAAAGGCTGTATCTGCCTTCCTCGTATTCTCTCTCCCTCTGTCTGCTCTTCTCTGTTGGGGTTAATTAGCCTTGTTAGTCATGATTTATCTCTTAATTAAGCTGCTGATTTCATCATGTAGTCTTGATTGAGTAACAGCAAGCACTTTAATATGCTCACACACGCGCGCACACACACACACACACAATACTAAAATCGCCCATTCTATAAGCATGGTCTCAATGTATTTTAAATGCCTAAGGTACACACACACACACACACACACACTCTTTCACAGGCATCTTTATCCCCTAATCATTTCTGTTTGTACTAGACATCATTTTAAGGCTCTTTGTAAATAGGGACTCAGCCACAGTGTTTCATAGTCATTCGTATCCCACTCCCACACACAGTTAAACCAGTTCAGGAAAGCCCTGATGTTTACTGGCACAAAGACTAGTTTGGGTCAAACACCAAGCCCAAAGCCATCATGGTGGCCACACTCAAATCAAATGATTATATATCTAAAATGGATGAACCATAAAATGCACTCTAAACTTTACAGGTGAACTTAATGTGACCTTCTCTAAACGTTTGAATGCACATGTCCAACTTGCTGTCCTGTAACAAGGAGCTTAATGGCAAAATTCACCACAGGTGTTTAATCCATGAATCAAGCAATACATTTCCTGGTTCAATTAGAATTGGTATTTAAACAGCCCTCCTCATCATGCTGTTCACATTTTGGCATCATGAGACCAAGATGACACTTAACAATTGACACCATTGCGAGGCTTCAAACAGGATGTTCTCAGACGGAAGTGGCCACTGAGTGTCGCAAAGTGTCATCAGCAGGTTGCAACAGAGATACAGAGAGACTGGAAGAGTCACAGAAAGGCACAGAAGTGGACGTCCTTTGGCCACATACCACACTGATGACCTCTTCATTGTGAACAGTGCTCTGCGGAACCGTATGATGAAGACCACACGACTCCAGGCAACCGGCTCCAAGTGCCATGGCAGACCATTCAAAACCATTTACATCAGAGTAGATGGAAGATGGCAGATGACCTGCAAGGGTACCTGACCACACCACCAAGCACAGGCATCATCGTCTTGCATGGGCCAGGGAGCATTTACGCTGGACGAGGTACCAGTGGGCCTCAGTGCTGTTCACTGATGAAAGTCGATTGATATTGAGCAGAAATAATGGCCGCCAACAACGTTGGAGACGTCAAGGAGAGCCACTGTTGCCACTGTTGTCACCAGACGAGCCTTTGGTGGTGGTGGTGTTAGTGTGGGCAGGTGTGTCTAGTCAATACAGAACTGCCCTACATTGTGACAAGTTGATACTACTTGAATAACATGATTAATCCAGTCGTTGTGCCTCTGCATGAGCAACACAGACCTAATTTCATCTTCATGGACCATAATGCTCCAGCTCATCAAGGTCGCGTCATTAGGGAACGGCTGCTGGACACTGGGGTACCTCAAATGGAGTGAGCTGCACTTTTCTCAATGGGATCAGCTGAGTCACTGTGTAGAGGCTCGTAACTCTGGACCCCAGAAGCTCACTGACCTGAGGGCCCTTCAGGAAGAGGCCATTATATATATATAAGCCAACAGTGTCTCAATAACTTGTCATGTGCCCTTGAGCATCAATTACAGCTTAGACAGCTTGACAATGACGTCTCATGCTGTTGACGAGACGACTCGTCTGCTGATACACACACACACACACACACACACACACACACACACACACACATATATATATATATATATATATATATATATATATATATATATATATATATATATATGTGTGTGTGTGTGTGTTAGGTAAGACAGAAAGAGAATCGCTGGAAAAAGTAAAAATAAGAGACAGAAGTAATACCAATTCAGAAAGAGAAACAGAAGGAATGGGAACAAGGCAATAATGCACCTCTGGACACTTTTCTGTTAATGAAATCCCACCATGGAACTAAGCCAGTGCTGACTCACACAGCTTTTTCCTTTAGTTGATTCTATCACTTTTTTTTCTGTTACGCTCTCTCTCTCCCTCTCTCCTTTCCTCTCATTCAGACAGCTCAATTATTCACCTTCCTCACTCTCTCGCAGTCTGTACCCGATGTGTTCTTCATTCTCCTCCTCACTTGTTTATGATGGCAACAAACAGTCGGCTCCAACTTTCTTATTTTTGTCATCTTTGTGTTTGTGAGCCTGTGTTTGTGAGCCTTCCCTTCCTCAGAACGATGTGACTGAATGCACCTTTGCTGCCCTTAACCAGGCGTGGTAAGACAGGAAGCCACTCGCCTGCCACACTAAGGGTGTAGGTGCTGGGAAAAATGCAACAATCGAACTTAGTTACCATGGTGACCTTACCACATGGTCCACTTCCAAATCTCTACAGCCAGGCATCAACACTAAATCAATGTATCACCATCCTCAGAAGAATGCAAATATGTATATTAGGGAGGTGTGGGTTGGAGCTGTCCAACAAAATGGACTACAATGAGGAGCAATCAAGGCAACTGCCAGGTGTATTTTAATATTAGTCTATTAGTCAGGAACATTTGTTACACAATTTAGTCTGACTGGTCTCGGTGGACCATAGAAGTATTTGTTTCAGCCTTGCATCCAAATTGATATTATTTCATTAATTAGGTTTCCTTCTTTGAAGGAGCTCATTAGCATAAAGAATTCGTACTGTGTGTGGGAGAAACTAAAGCCAACACACAGTGCCGTTTTTGGTGGACTGAGGAGAGCATTAGATCTAACTGACAGGAAGTTCACCACAATGATTACTGTAGGTTTATTGAGCATGAGCAAATACCATAGATGGAAACAGGCAGGACTAGTAAACATAGAAGAAATCTGACAGGCCAAACCATACAAATATGCCAGACATTCATAAATATTCATTAACCAAACCATACAAAAACTCCTCATTCATAAATATTCATTAACCAAACTGTGCAAAAACAATGGCCAATATCCATAAACCAAAGTTGCTCATCAGGGTTCAAAGCTGGCAAAGCCCAACACCAAACTAGACTATGCAAAGAACCAATCAAAACAGGTGGTCATAGACATACATTACATGTATGACAAAAAAAACATAATGAGGAAGAGGGGGTAAGAACAAAGTAGCATTCGGGAGAGGGCGCCCTCTGAAGGTGAGGAGGGGAATCTACTTCAGGAGGCATGACACTACCTAGTCCTCTTAAGTTACTATATTATCTAATGGGGGATTGATTTTGTTTGTGTGTTTTTGCGTGTTCTCACTCCCACTACATTTTGTACATCTAGTTCTCTCATTCTCTCTATTAGAATATATTATAAACCATATAACTAGGACGACCTCCATACATTTAAATTGTTTTATGTATGTATTTATGCGTGTGTGTGTGTGTGTGTGTGTGATAGAGGGGGGGAGAAAGAGAGAGAAATCTATACTTTCATTTCCATAATCGCATGGTAAGTTCACAAGTTCACTCAGCAGGCAGAGTAGGCATTTTCTCTCAGTCTCTCAGCAGCAATTACGGGAATGACTCTTACTATACACCTACCCCACACACACAAACACAAACACACACACACACACACTCAAATACAAAAGTATTTCACACAAACTTAGACACTGTGCTCTTACTATACAGCTAACCTCCACCCCTGCCCACAGAGACACATGCACTCTGTGCTCTTACTATACAGCTACCCCACCCCAACACACACACACACACACACACACTCACACACACTCACACTGTGACACAGCAAAGTCCTCTTGGCCACACACTCAGCTCAGCACCATGAACAGTGCTAACAGCACTTCAGCACCCTGGAGAGCTCCCTTTCACAACATACCAGACAGAAGCAGTAACATTACCCTTTTTGGGGGGGGGGCTGAGCTATGTAAAGGCTGGGGGGGGGCTGTTTACAGTTCTTCTCAGTCAATTTGGTGCATTCTCAAATCATCGTTAACATGCAAAACAGTGTATTTCAATTTGTACAAACAGCACCACACAATGGATTACCTGCAACGCACTCAAAATCCTTAGTTTTTGTGTCAAAAGTGAAAATGTCAGTGCACATGCCAATGTCACGTCCTTGTGTCAAGTATTTGCTGATGGTTAACGTTTTTGAAAATTCACAAGACTGTAATTTTTGTGGCATATATCAATTTCAACAGTACAGTTACACATTGTTGCATTTTGGATTCACATTTATGCTTTTACTGTTTATACTGTAGTTTGTTGATCATGTCACTGCAATGCAGAAAAGAAAGACAAAGCTCCCCTACACACACACTCACCTGCATACACACACTCACCTGCATACACACTCTCACCTGCATACACACTCTCACCTGCATACACACACTTCCCTACATACACACACACCTGCATACACACACTCACCTGCATACCCACACTCACCTGCATACACACTCTCACCTGCATACACACACTCACCTGCATACACACACTCCCCTACATACACACACTTCCCTACATACACACACACCTGCATACACACACTCCCCTACATATACATTCCCTATAAGTCAGGATTCACCTGAGAGCAATTCATTAATTCAGGAGACATTTACCAAAATGTCTGACAGTTTGACAGAAGACAACTGGTTGGACACTTTTGACTTATGCAATGACACACACACACACACACACACACACACACACACACACACAGACACTCACACACTCACACACACACAGACAGACACTCACACACATGTACACAATCACACTGTCACACACACACACTCACTCTCTCACTCTCACACACATACACAATCACACTCTCTCTCTCACACACACACACACACACACACATACAGACACTCACACACACACAATCACACTGTCACACACACATACTCTCACACACACACACACACGCACACACACTTACACACACTCACACACACACTCACTCTCTCACTCTCACACACACACACACACTCTCTCACACACACACACACACCTACACACACACACACTCTGCCAGGCTCACCTGAGCGTTTCTCCGGATGAGCCCCGCCGCTTCCACAGGTTCACGAGGCTACTGGAGCGGCTGGCGGCCGACGAGGCGGCCTTGCCGTCGCCCACGTGCATGCGCACCACGGTGGAGGTGGTGAAGGCGCTGCGTACGTTCCTCTCCGGCTTGGCCAGGATGATGTAGACCTTGGGCACGAACATGCAGCCCAGCGCCACCGTGGCGCTGAGGCTCACCGAGAAGCACGTGGTGATGATCTTGTAGTCGGAGCCGAAGTAGATGGGCACAAAAGCCAGCCAGATGACGCAGGTGGTGTACATGGTGAAGGCGATGTACTTGGCCTCGTTGAAGTTGGCCGGCACGTTGCGCGTCTTGAAGGCGTAGAAGGTGCAGCTCATGATCAGCAGGCCGTTGTAGCCCAGCGGCGCCACCACGCCCAGGTTGTTGGTGTTGCAGATGAGGTGCACCTCGCGGATGGACGGGTAGTCGAAGACCACGTCGGGCGGCTCCATGACGAAGAGCGCCACGATGATGCCCAGCTGGAGGAGGATGAGAATGAAGGCGATGATCAGCTGGGCGCAGGCGCTCATGAAGCGCGGCTTCTTGGTACAGATCTTCTTCTTGCTGCCGGCCAGGATGCGGGCGATGCGATTGGTCTTGGTGACCAGGGCGGAGTAGCTCATGGCCGGCGACAGGCCGACGCCCAGCCGTTGCAGGTAGCAGTAAATCAAGCGTGGCTTGGCAATCAGGCAGAAAGTGCAGAGGTAGCCCAGGCAGATGCCTGCCAGGATAATGTAGCACAGCTCACGGCTAGACGACTTCACCACCGGCGTGTCCCGGTAGATGATGAAGATGGAGGTGACGAAGAACGTGGCCATCAGACCAAGGCAGGCAAAGACCACAGCAGCGATGGGCTCAGGGTCGCCCCATCGGAGAAACTCCACCGGGATGGGGTCACAGCCTGGGCCAGAAAGGGGGGGGATAGATCGTTGTTGGTTGGTCATTATTTTTATAGTTCTGTAAACATTTCCAAACACTGAAAGACTCTTTGGCTGGTGTGACGCGGCATGGACTGAAAGATGGAGAGATAGCATGCGAGAGAAAGAATGATAGCAAACACGAGAGACCCCCGAAGGGAAGCAAGTGCCCCGACAGCATTCAGATATTTTCTGAGTCCAATTTCCATTCCTCGGCTTCCTCCTCCTATCAGCCGCCCCTCCCTCTGCCTCTCAGGTGGGGATTTAATGGAAATTGCCGAATGAAATGTATTGGCTTAGAGAGAAACACAAAAGCAATTCGTTCACAAGCTGTCATGACAGGCCTGGGGCAAATATTAACACTTGAGCTGAATTGTCCTCCATTATATAGCTGATACCCAGCCACACACACACACACACACACACACACACACGCACCTAGAGATGTCCGGTCATACACAGGAACACACGTACACGCCAGAAGGCCGGTGCACTAATCTGATTTTTGTGTTCAGCCTCCAAAAGGAGCACTCCCTACATCCAATACTGCATCTGTCTGTCTGCAGCTCTCGCTCCCTCCCTCCCTTGGCCTCGTTGACCCTGATTGGTCAGTGGTTAATGGGCGTGACTGCCATCAGCAGCTAATGGGACTGCTGCAACCACAATTCCCCTCTGCTCTGTCTCACCAGCCAGTGGTTCATTAGATATTACACTTAACAGTATGCTCACTGGGAGACAGACAGACAGGTTTGCTCGAGAAGCAGACAGCGCATGGAGTATGAGTGGGAGGGCTGCAGGAAGACAGAATTCATAGGTTCAATAGAGCAGCTGAGATCCAAGCAAATTGTTTGTGTGTGTGTTCCTACAGGACACAAAGCGTAGTATTTTACCCTGATAATATTTATTGAAATTGATTCCCTATCCCTCTCTCTCTCTCTCTCACTCTCTCTGTCTCTCTCTGTCTCAGACAGATATAATCATGCCTTTTCTAATATTACATTTTGGCCTATCAGATTGGACTATAGAAATGTATCTGCCCATCTGTTAGTGGAGTGTGAGCTAAAATCACAGTCTGCTGGTTCTTTTGTTCTCAAGTATGAACATTAAGCATTAATATGATATGAATCATTTTTTTTACATTAGTACGTTTCATCAGCAAGAGGATCCGGGCCATTCTTTCACAATAGGTTCTGCAGAATCAGACTAAACCGAATATTTACTTTTTAATTCTTCTAAGACCAAACAAACTCACAAATGCAAGCTGAGCTGTTTCAGCATCATGGTACAAAAGCAGAAAAGCAGAAAGATTTAGTTACTGCTCTTTAGGACCCTGGGGAGGCGTTCAGTCTCTTAGCCCTTGTCATCTCTAGGGCCATGGCAGTGAATTAAATCAAACACGTCTGTCTTATTAATACATAATGCATCCAGAAATTGCTAGGTGAGTTTGAGAAGCTCAGAATGAGATTGAGAAAATGTTGAATAGCTTGTTATGATATTTCCTGCAGTTCGGTATATAAATCGTTCTAAAGCACTCTGCACTGGGGATTAACAGTGTAGGCTGAATACTTATTCTTCAGCCAATGGTGCAATACATCTGTCTTTGTATTGTATTTTTTATTGTATTTGCCTGCAGGATCTATTTGTCTGTCTGCTTGTGTGTAAAAGTTCCTACTTGTGTCTTTGTGGACGCACCGGTGAGGTCGTGGGTGGGCCAGGAGCCGAGGTCACACGCCTTACAACTGTAGTCATCGAATACAAACTCGTTCTCCTTACAGGGAGTGCACGTCCAGCAACAGCTCACCTCTCCCTTACGGATGACCTACACACACACGCGCGCGCACACACACACACACACGCACACACAGAGGGGGAGAGGGAGCGGCTTCCTGAATTCACTGACCAACTTTTATGTTTTGTTGCATTATGAATTTGGGAGAAAGGGAGAGAGTATGAGAAATTGTGAGAAACGTTGCTCAGTGATGATCACAATGTACAGTATAAAATTCAACGGATGCATAAAGTCTCTTAGGGAGCAACATTCACACTACAGCGTAAGGCTCGAGGATGCTCCAGCAGGGTGAGTTTAAGCCACACTCCTAAATGGTTTGTATCCAGGCCTTGGAACCCACGTGCACCGGGAGTGTTCACGCTCTAGAAAGGTTACTGGTGCCCCGCGTTCGTCGGGTAATCATCGCGCCATTCGTTGGCTTCATCAGGTGTGCGAAGAGTGGGGAAATCTCAAAAACATGCGGTGCATGGGATTAGGAAGTGAGGCAGGATTAGTGGTGAACGGGTGGAGGTCCAGAGGATGGAGGAGTTAGGATGATAGGTGAGGTTGACGGAGTGGAACGACAGTCGAGGGAACGGAGTTTTGGAAGAAGGTGGTGTTTGCTGGTGGGGAAGGGGGTGGGGGGGATTGCTCAGAAGGATCTGAGAAAGAGTTACCGAGGTCTCTTCAAAATGGCCGCCGCAAACAGAAAAACAACGTGAAGCGAGCAGCTGGCGGTGGCGTGCGAAGGTCTACAGGACAGTAAATCAATGACATCTGGAGACGTCATTGTTAATGTAATGCGGTCGAACGTGTCCTCCGCTACAGGGACGCTGATGTCTAAAAGCTGAGACTGCAGGAGGCTGACCTTAATCTGGCCCTTGGCACAGGGCTCACTGCAGACGGATTTGATGATGGCGTCTTTACTGGGCCAGATCTCGTCGTCGTCGATCTGTAAGCCGCTGTTATCCCAGCTTCCCACGTTCGTGTAGTCGTAGTAGTCCTTTCCCATCTTCTTAAAGTTCATTATTACATAGCTAAAAGACAAACACAAAACCCGCTTAAGTCACGCTTAAGTCACACTTAAGTCACGCATAAGTCACACATAAGTCACGCATAAGTCACGCTTTCACATCTGTTTCCTGCTCATGTTAACACATGTGAAACCCATTACTGCATGCAGCACATATACACAGCATACCGAGCACGTAAACATGATTTCACTGTCTAATAATCCATAATCCCATAATGAAACAACTCCACTGTGGCCTGACTTTAATATTGACATAACAACATGGTGAAAAAACATCCCGCATCAGTATCTATCAGTATCCTGCATCTATTTCTCTATTCCAGCTCGTTTTGGCCTACTAAGATACTTTATTACTTCAGTGGGTTAAAGTGAAGACGTTGGAACTGATGGGTGGCTGAATGGGTAAATGAAAGACTGAAGTATAGTAGCATATGAACAGAGCAAACAAGGGTTGTTTCATTTAAGGCTTAACTGTTTGAATCATTGATTCACTGATTCATTGATTCACTGCTAAACTGATCATGTGCCTCACCTCCCCGGAGAGTCTCCATTCTCATCGAACTGAATGTTCTCCCCAGAGACGCCTGTGAAGTTGGTCTTCATGAGGAATTCGAGGAGCTTTGCTCCGTCTATGGGCTTCATGGCATCGCACAGTCCCGGCGTCTCGTGGCAGAGCATCTTCTGCATTTTGTGCAGACCGTACGCCATGCTGTAGATGGCGTTGATCACGAAACCCATCTTAGTGTCCTGCGCGTACTGCTGACGCAGTGAATCCCGCTCTGTAGCACAGAGAGATGAATGATGAGAGGGAGGGAGAGAGAATCTATACACACAAACTCACAAGCAAACTCATACTGAAGGTTCACCCATAGGCACATACAGAAAGCAGCATTGTATTGTTATTGCGTTATTATTTGCTGCTCGGGCAGTAAATGCGTCACTGAATCCTCAGTTTCGCATCAACCCTGCTCATGGAGATTTTCTGCCCTGCAGAGTTTAGTTCCAACCCCACACCTAAGGATCTAACACCCTGCAGAGATTAGCACCAATCCTGCTCCAAGAGATCTCCTGTCCTGCAGAGTTTAGCACCAATCCTGTTCCTGGAGATCTCCTGTCCTGCAGAGTTTAGCACCAGTCCTGTTCCTGGAGATCTCCTGTCCTGCAGAGTTTAGCATCAATCCTGTTCCTGGAGATCTCCTGTCCTGCAGAGTTTAGCACCAGTCCTGTTCCTGGAGATCTCCTGTCCTGCAGAGTTTGGCACCAGTCCTGTTCCTGGAGATCTCCTGTCCTGCAGAGTTTAGCACCAGTCCTGTTCCTGGAGATCTCCTGTCCTGCAGAGTTTAGCACCAGTCCTGTTCCTGGAGATCTCCTGTCCTGCAGAGTTTAGCACCAGTTCTGTTCCTGGAGATCTCCTGTCCTGCAGAGTTTAGCACCAGTCCTGTTCCTGGAGATCTCCTGTCCTGCAGAGTTTAGCACCAGTCCTGTTCCTGGAGATCTCCTGTCCTGCAGAGTTTAGCACCAGTCCTGTTCCTGGAGATCTCCTGTCCTGCAGAGTTTAGCACCAGTCCTGTTCCTGGAGATCTCCTGTCCTGCAGAGTTTAGCACCAGTCCTGTTCCTGGAGATCTCCTGTCCTGCAGAGTTTAGCATCAATCCTGTTCCTGGAGATCTCCTGTCCTGCAGAGTTTAGCATCAATCCTGTTCCTGGAGATCTCCTGTCCTGCAGAGTTTAGCACCAGTCCTGTTCCTGGAGATCTCCTGTCCTGCAGAGTTTAGCACCAGTCCTGTTCCTGGAGATCTCCTGTCCTGCAGAGTTTAGCACCAGTCCTGTTCCTGGAGATCTCCTGTCCTGCAGAGTTTAGCACCAGTCCTGTTCCTGGAGATCTCCTGTCCTGCAGAGTTTAGCACCAGTTCTGTTCCTGGAGATCTCCTGTCCTGCAGAGTTTAGCACCAGTCCTGTTTCTGGAGATCTCCTGTCCTGCAGAGTTTAGCACCAGTCCTGTTCCTGGAGATCTCCTGTCCTGCAGAGTTTAGCACCAGTCCTGTTCCTGGAGATCTCCTGTCCTGCAGAGTTTAGCACCAGTCCTGTTCCTGGAGATCTCCTGTCCTGCAGAGTTTAGCACCAGTCCTGTTCCTGGAGATCTCCTGTCCTGCAGAGTTTAGCACCAGTCCTGTTCCTGGAGATCTCCTGTCCTGCAGAGTTTAGCATCAATCCTGTTCCTGGAGATCTCCTGTCCTGCAGAGTTTAGCATCAATCCTGTTCCTGGAGATCTCCTGTCCTGCAGAGTTTAGCACCAGTCCTGTTCCTGGAGATCTCCTGTCCTGCAGAGTTTAGCACCAGTCCTGTTCCTGGAGATCTCCTGTCCTGCAGAGTTTTGCTCTAGTCCTGTTTCTGCTCCTGGAGATCCACCTACAATGTTTAGCTGCAACCCAAATCTGGTACAGCTCTAATATTTTACTGACACAAAATTGTGCAACTCAGTAGACTGCTGGAAAACATTAAAGTAAACAGATTAAATTAAGGACTTTGATGTTCATTTGAAAATATTTACTTATTTAAATGTTACTTTCAAGTTGAAAAATTAACTCTGTTGTTGCAATTATGATATACACTATTTTCATGACATTAGCCAGTGGTCTTGTATTTATACCACAGATATCATTCCCAGTGCTCAATTTCAAAGGAAATGTAATATTGAAGTCTGTATACGACATTTAAAGCATTTAATCCCCCTAAAGAGTGTAAAATTACTTATTAGAGTGTTGCTTGTTTTGCTTTTATCCTAGGTGTGTGTGTGTGAGTGTGTGTGTGTAAGCTGCGTATTAATGTGATGTGAACGAGGTCCACAGGGAGCAGACACTAAAGCAGCAGTTGCGTTTCAGTAAAGAAATATTAAACAAATAATACAAATAATCCTCTACCCCTCCCCATAGACATGTAGCCAAACAAAAACAGGTGTGTGTGTGTGTATTTGTGTGTGTTCGTTCAAGCGTATACATCCCACCTGAATGAGTTTCATTCTAATTACGTTTAAAGCCCACTCCTTCCCTGCTTGAACTTCCATTACATCTAAAGGACTGTGGCTCTCACAATCTAATCCACTGCAAAAAAGAACATGATGTCTGAACTCCCATAAGCACTCTCTCCCTCTCTCTCTCTCTCTCTCTCTCTCTCTCTCTCTCTCTCTCC
This sequence comes from Brachyhypopomus occidentalis, assembly GCA_020368025.1. Taxonomy (NCBI): domain Eukaryota; kingdom Metazoa; phylum Chordata; class Actinopteri; order Gymnotiformes; family Hypopomidae; genus Brachyhypopomus; species Brachyhypopomus occidentalis. The sequence continues at coordinate 4,846,765 of JAGXOD010000018.1, forward strand.
CTCTCCCTCTCTCTCTCCTTCCTCTTTTCTGACCATTACTGTGTTTCATTAAACAAGCATCACAGCAGTTCCCTGTCTGGTTCCCTGGTCATGGAGAGGAACCGCCGTTCTTCACCCCGCTGGACGGGCGTGCTGCTGGAGAGAGTAAGGGCGGAGTAAGGGCGGAGAGTGGGCGGAGTAAGAGCAGAGAGTGGGCGGAGTAAGGGCGGAGAGTGGGCGGAGTAAGGGTGGAGCGAGGGCAGAGAGAGGGTGGAGAGTGGGCGGAGTAAGGGCGGGGTGAGGGCGGAGTAAGGGCGGAGCGAGGGCGGAGTAAGGGCGGAGTAAGGGCGGAGAGAGGGCAGAGAGAGGGTGGAGAGTGGGTGGAGCGAGGGCAGAGTAAGGGCGGAGAGTGAGCAGAGTGGGAGCTTGGGGAGGCAGAGTGGGGAAAAAGACAAACAACATGAATGAAAGTGGGACAAAGGATGGCAGTGGTGGAAGTGGGGAGGAGGACAAACGGGGACAATGGGGTGGGACGGGGGGAGGGACGGGGGGTCAAAATGGAATAAGATGAACGAAGGGAAAATGTGATCACTGTCCTGCAGAGGTGTGAGAGTGTGAGAGAAGTGTAGGAGAGACAGGCTGCAGGTGGTCCAGACGGGATCTGGGTTACCAAGTAAGATGTTTTGGGCCAGGTGTACAGTTATTGACCTGGGTCAGGGCCAGACATGTAGACGCTAATTATGCTATGTCCTGGTGGGTTCTATTTGTGTGTCACTGAAAAGGATTTGGGCCACTCGAATGGACTGAGATGGATTTGGCTTTGGGCTGGGTATGGCTTAATGAGATGGGTTTGCGCCAGTTTGGTGGTCACTGAAATGGGCTTGAACCTTTTCCGAGTGCATAATTACTGTGATGTGTGATTATTGATATGGGTTAAGTTTAAGCATGTTCGCATTACTGAAATGGGCTCAGACTGTGATTAGCATGTGAATAGCCCTCTGTGACATCAACATGCAAATGTATTCATGATTTAAATATATAAATAAGTGAACGCATTAAAGATGTATCATAGGTTTGCAGAAAGAGAAGCAGTGATTCTCACCCCCAATCCACTTCTCTCCCTCTGTCTCTCTCTCCCTCTCCTATCAGTATCTCCATGAGAGATAACGTATCGCATCCTAATCCTGGTGTGTGCATGTGTATATGTGTGTACCTATGTGTGTATCCGTGTGTGTGTGTGTGTGTGAATGCTAACTGCTGAAGATGCTATTGTTTTGGGGGTTTTCTTGAACAAGATGCTTCATTTTGCAGTGTGTGTATACTAACTGCTGAATTGTGCAATTGTATCTGTGGTTTTCCAGAGACACTTATTTACTTATTTTTGGTGTGTGTGTGTGTGTGTGTGTGTGTGTGTGTGTGTGTGTGTGTGTGTGTGTGTGTGTGTGTGTGTGTGTGTGTGTGTGTGTGTGTGTGTGTGTGTGTGTGTGTGAGTGTGTGTGTGTGTGTGTGTGTGTGTGTGTGTGTGTGTGTGTGTGTGTGTGTATGTGTCTATGTGAGTGTGAGTGTGTGTGTGTGCGTGTGAGTGTGAGTGTGTGTGTGTATGTGTGTGTGTGTGTGTGTGTGTGTGTGTGTGTGTGTGTGTGTGTGTGTGTGTGTGTGTGTGTGTGTGTGTGTGTGTGTGTGTGTGTATGTGTGTGTGTGTGTGTGTGTGTGTGTGTGTGTGTGTGTGTGTGTGTGTGTGTGTGTGTGTGTGTGTGTGTGTGCATGTGTCTGTGTGAGTGTGTGTGTGTGTGTTCACTCACTGCTGCAGGTGCGGTTGTATTTGGGGTTCTCCTGAGGATGACCCTTCAGTCGGCAGTGGAAGCGATGCTGCCAGAACTCAGGGAACCAGGGGTTCCTCAGGTTGGTGTCAGGTCGCAGCTTTAGATAATAATCATCAAACCACTTCACATCCGCCGACTGGAGCTTGATGGTGATGCCTCCTGCTGCCTCTCGCACGTATCCGTCTGTCACATCATAACGGTCTGCCCACCCGTCACTACCGTTGGAGGAGAGGGGAAAGGGTTGAGATAAGGAGAGCAGCAAACTCTGGAGTGTGTGTGTGTGTGTGTGTGAAACAGAGAGAGAGTGAACATTCCATCAACCCAAATTTCAAGGTGACCCATAGACACTTGCCTAAGGCTGCTGTGAGTACACACACTGAGATGCTAGGATGTGTGTATGAGTGTGTGTTTGTGTGTGTGTGTTGGTGGATGTGTGTGTGTGTGTGTGTGGTGTGTGTTGGTGTATGCGAGTGTGTATTTGTAGGGGGAGAGCTATCTACAATAAAATCTCAAGCATTATTTTGTGAGAGTTTGACCTCATATTAATTTTTCCCTTCTAACTATCTGCTAGGACTTGTGTACATACAAACTATGGCAGCTACTTGCCTAAAGACACACACACACACAAACACAGACACACACATGCATGCAAAACTGACATTTTTTTCATGCATACACTTTCAATAATGAAATGTGTAATCTCACAATCATCAGCCATGTGCTATATAGATCAGTGTTCATTTGTGCCTTGGATCCAACTCTGTGTGTGTGTGTGCGCACGCGTGTGTGTGTGTGTGTGTGTGTGTGTGTGTGTGTGTGCGCGTGTGCACACAGGCTCTTGCATGAAAATCAAAGGAAGGCTCATGGATTAAGCATGTGGACAGTGCAGAAGACTCAGAAATCAACTCAGAAATCAACTCAGAAATCAGGAATGATACTGATATTGAGACAGTAAGGAATGAAAACATAAGATAACGCAACACTGTATAACATGTGACCACAATGACTCCATTCAGCACCTACAAGTGACAACAGCATTTCCTGTAGCCCAGTTTTGACCACTGTTGAATTGAAACTACACACTTGTACCATATTTTTGTACCATAAGAACTAAGTGAATCTCATTATTACCCTCACAATGTGAAGAATAATGAAATCACACTTGTACACAGAAAGCATAATAGCATAAGAATAATTTGGCCAGCTACTAAAATGTAAATCCAAAAGATAAAAAAAGCAATCAAGAACAAAACAGCTTATTCAATATACAAATAAAAATCTAAAAAGTTGCACAGTCACAGACAGAATCAGATATAAGTCAGAAGGCAACTAAGGCGTAAACTGGGGACTCCTACTCTAACCAGCTGCCAATGCTGAGGAAAGCCAGTCTGATGAGATGGGGCCTATTTTTACACATAGTGGTGTCAGAGCTGCGCCATGTGTGGAGGAGGAATTTCCCCAGTTCAGAGTGTGCAGTGAATGCTCAGTCCCCCCCACTGTCCATCGTCTAGTCACATGGTCTAATAGGGTCAGTGCGAGCAGATCGGAGACAATGTGCAGCCGTGCAAAGGCGCTGTATGTTGGCCACGCAAGATGGGACCAAGTTGTGGAGAGACGTGATAGGTCAAGAAAGAGAATCAGAGAAGATTCTATATTTAACTGGGAATCTGTTTGCAGAACGGAGGTGACGCGCTGCCGAAATTCGGTTAAAGTGAGGATCCTGTCAGCGAAGTTTGCACCGTAGGAGACACTGCGGAGGACTCCACTGCAATAATTCAAGTGAGATGCAATAAGTCAAAGGTTCAGTGTTTATGCAGAGGCCATAGACACTGGGGGACAGTGATGTGAAACGGTGACATGGTAACAGATCTAAAAAGTGTCTCACAAGATAGGAATGTGTCCAAAATAAGTGAGTAGCTTATTAAATGAGACAAGTGGACAAACATTTGAAGTGTGGGCTGATGTGTCTAGTGTTGATGTGGGTTGATGTGACTAGTGTGAGTTCGATTTTGTTAGTACTAAGTTGATGGAATTAGCAGCAATGCGGTGTTTAATAGCTTTAGAGGCAAACGTTTAAGACGAGGCAGAGAGGTAGATAGTTCAGTGTGAATAATAATATGGCTGTCATGAGAGTATAAATGAAAAGAAAGGCTATGTTTATGGATCATTTGACCAAGTGGTTGTGGGTAGACAACAAATACCAATGGACTCAGGATACACCCTTGAGGAACATCTTGATTTACTGCAACTGGGCAAGTCCTGTGTCCTCCAAGGGAAACGTTATTGTAATAGACTGAATTAATTAATTAATTAATGCCTTTCATTATTATGTTATTGCTTTTTGATACAACAAAATTTGTGCAGTTAGATTTGTGCATTTAAAATAAAATGCAAGATGTTTTTTTTTTTTTCACTCGTTGCAGTTTTGTTATCGTGCTGAAATAGGAGTGGTAAGAGAACAATCTTTGTTTAGTACAGCAATGCCACCTGGGAAAAAAACAGTCTGGAGGTATGAGTCCTCTATATCGCCTTCCAGGCTGAAGTCGTGAGAATAGTGTGTGTCCAGGGTGAGTCGTAGCCTTCAGAATCCTTCTGGCACTATTTAGGCAACAAGTTCTAAAGAACTCCTCCAGGGTGGGCAGAGATAGTCCAATTAATTTTTGGGCAGTGTTTATGACCCTCTGGAGAGATTTTGCTCCTGAGCAGTTGGCATACCAAGCTTTAATACAGTATGTCAGTATACTCACCACAGAGCAGTAGTAGAAGGCCACCAAAACCTCTGCCAAAGTTGTTTTTCCAGAGTTGAGCTTTTTTGATCAAGGCCGACATGTTCACGGTCCACATGAGATTTTCCGTAATGGAACTGGAAACCTTCTCCACTACTTTGATGTTTAAGGGAGTGTGTGTCTCCTATAGTTTATGATAACTTCTTTTGTTTAGGGTGTTTTTTATGTCCAGAGACAAGTTGTTCAATTAATACCACTCCATTAATTTACGTATTTCATCTCTGTAGATAGATAGATGCTACTTCAGATACGTACTACATACTAGTCTCTCTCCTCACTAATCCTTTCAAATGTCTACAAGAGCACATCATAGTTGTTGGGCACAGTGCTTACTAGCCATGATGAAAACTTCTACCAAGGATTTCTGGGCAACCGTGAACATCCTGCAGTCTCGTGGAACGCCATCCTCTTAGTGGATTTAACAAACCCAGAGATTGCTGCAAGAAACACTCTGGATTCAGGTAAGCATGCTGCCACCCCAGGATTACACCACGTTTAATGCGTGTGCATAGCAGTGTGCAAACATTGCATATGGGACAGTTTCTTTGCTCTTCCTCAGAGAGGAAACGATGACGGCAGCCGCATCACACACTTGAGCCAAAAGTTTCCCTTTGTAATTGTAGCCCTGCATATGTTCATTTAAAACATCAAAGACAGTCTGGGCATCTCGCCCTCCTGAAACATCAAAAAGTCTAACAAACTGATCCTGAATTTGGCCTGCAGTACGCACACATAGCAAACGATCACAACCAGACAGCAGTGCATTGAAATAAAATGTCCGTCGTCTCATCTACTTGCCGCGCAAGAAAGGGAGAAGTTTGAACTGTCTTTGATTTCATCAAGGACACCGACTGTAATGGCAGTACCGAAATCATTCTGAAGGAAGTGGGACATGAAACAGAGACCGACTGGATGTGAGTGGCTGAGACAGCATCATACTGGCTACAATGTAATTTTCCGTTTTTAGCAGGCTTGCTGTTCGTTGTGAGTTTCTATTCATTGTGAATTGTGAATTCACTACTCATCGTGGCCTCTGTAAGAAAGCGCTTGATAGCTAAGCAGCAAAGTGACAGCAATTAAGAGGACCAGACATGATCCTTTTTGTCTACTTCGACCCTCTTAAACGTGTACATGAACTCAAGTGTTCCTTGCTATTCTCATGTCTTTTGTATGACTTGTCAAACTCCCTAAAACACCTTTAACCAAACAGTACACCCCTGAGGTTAAGCGCCATCTTCAGCAGCACTTCAGTCTGCCAGTTAACTTTTGGCGAGGAAGGAGAACTGAAATGATCGTCTCCTTGCTCTCGGTTTGAGCTAAATTAACGTTTAGCGTTGATCTGATTTGCTGTTTACTTCCCAGTCTCTCTTCATACGGAAGACCATCAAAGGACTTCGCCAAAATCAGGTCAACAATTTCAGCTACAACATCATCCGCCATTTTGCACTCGTTAGCTATATTTCCCCTGCATATATATGCACATGCTGGCTAGATTTTCCCCCTATGACCTATCTTAAAACAACCTTTGCTGAACCGCAAAGAAAGCAAGTAAAGACTCATGACATTTACAGCTTGAAGATGTCAAGTACAACACCTTTGAGGGTTTCTCCAATCATCACACACAGCAGTCTGCCATCCGGGTGCAAGGTCAAGTCTTCTGTCCAATAATCATGCAGATGTTTATCAATTAAACCTTTTAATTGATTTTTTATCAATTATCAGTCTCACTGACTCACATGGGACTGTCCAGGCATTTCCCAGAATTTTACAAACATTATGCAACAATCATCCAGCTTTGCTGTACTGGAAGCAGAGCGTGTTCTGAAGTGCCTTTGAGTTGTAGCAGTGTCGACGTGTTTCTACAAGCTAATTCTAAATAAGACAACCTACGAGAAATTACCGCTGAAATGAACCAAGCGAGCACTTTCTAGCTGAAAACATTGATCTGGAATAACAGTATTTCATCGCCAAACCTTCTGTGACATTTTAGACGAGGCTAGGTTTCCTGTATAGAGCTGTCTCCTCCGCTAGAATCCCTACCAAAGTCAATAACAGGACAGCAAGTCAGAATCCATGTTTTGACAGCAGAAGCCAGGTTCATTTGAACCAAAAGCTTGGTCATCTCATGACATTCGGCACAGAGCATTGACCTCTGACCCCTTCTGTAGGCAGTTGAGCCGTAGGCAGGTGATGATGAGACAAACAATTCGCATGGGGCATTCTGGGAAACGGGACAATAAACCTCATCATTGAAGGGCTTTTTTTGCAAGCGGCTTCTCACCGGGTCCAAGACCCCCGTCTCATCACCAGCCCGCAAGCAAACCACTGTTTACCTGTCTGAAGCGCACATGCATGGACTCGACGAAGACGCCAAAGACCACGATGAAGATCCAAGGAAGGTCCACGGAGCTGCAGCGTCGGCGTGTGCGCGAGGGCATCAGTCATGGCTTGTAAAGTGGGCCCTGTCAGGAAGAGGACCATCCGGAGAGGTAATATCCCCTAGCGAAGGCAGCCTAGACTGACAGAAATTGCCGCTTGTCGCGGCTTTGTTGTCCAGCAGCCTCCAGGCGACGGGGCGCAGATACTACGACTCAGTTACAGGCAGTCGCGGCAGATCTGTGAGACTGGCGGGATGATGCTCCGCCCACAGCAGGCCGTGATGGGACGTCGTTTTGTGAAAGACGGCATGGGCTGATGGTAAAGCCATATTGCACATGGCAGAACCATAATAACTCCTCATAGACACTATAGGCCATTAGGCCAGTGCTGTTCTGATGTAAGGACTTTATGGGAGGACACACACACACACACACACAAAAACCGCAGCCTTAGGCATTCTGGGGCTTCATTCTCAGCATGTTTAAATGTGCTGGAAAAAATTCTTAACACGGCCAACAGGAGATGTAGCCGTAGCAACACACTCTAACCCTGGCACCAGAAAGAGTGGGGCGAAGGCAAGAGAGACATCCAGGTTCTTGTTATCCACTGTCCTCACTTGTACTGGCCTCAGAAGTGTGTCCTAAGGTCTCGTAAATGGGGTCCACACCGAAGAAGCCTGCTGTATTTGGACAGCCTTGCGAGGACTCTTTTGCGAGCAAACAGCAAAGCATTTGGGGCGTCCCGTCCCCGAGATACTCATTTCAGAGCATCAAGCCTCGGGTCTGGCTTGCATCAGAGGAGCCGTTGCTGCAGTGGTGTGTGTAGAAGCAGCGCGGTAGACGTCACCCCGCGATCCTGTTGCTGGCCTCTGGGTCCCCACTTCTAGGCCTCTGGGTCCCCACTTCTAAGCCTCTGGGTCCCCACTTCTAGGCCTCTGGGTCCCCACTTCTAGGCCTCTGGGTCCCCACTTCTAAGCCTCTGGGTCCCCACTTCTAGGCCCCTGGGTCCCCACTTCTAGGCCTCTGGGTCCCCACTTCTAAGCCTCTGGGTCCCCACTTCTAGGCCCCTGGGTCCCCACTTCTAAGCCTCTGGGTCCCCACTTCTAGGCCTCTGGGTCCCCACTTCTAAGCCTCTGGGTCCCCACTTCTAGGCCTCTGGGTGCCCACTCTGTCTCGCAACGGTCACTGCTCTGTCTAACGTAAAAATCAGATTCCCGGTAACAGTCTCGGACGTACACCTGCGCCATACGAACCTCGCCGGAGTCCCGAAAGCTTTTCGCGTAGAGCCGACACGCGCGCGAACGAACAAAGTCCCTTCTCGGAATACTCGTGCCCTGCCACGTTACGTTCGCTCCCGAAGGACGAAGTTAACCGCGTCACAGCCACGGCGTGTGCTCAAGCCGCACGTAGCACAACGCTCCATACTGAGACGGAAAACAGGACCACTCGCGTTCTGTCAGATGGGCTGTTGGTGTCGACTGCTAGCAGCTATGCTGAGAAAACACACGCCAGGCTCGTACTGACACACGGGACACATCAGCGAGCGCTGCCTCCACCTAATAACACCGCACTGAAGAAAGCGGAGGAGAGAACCTCACCACCAATCTGCCTGCGTGTAATGAAAATACATTTCATTGAAATGATGGGATGAAATGAATGAAATGAAAATGGAAATTTATAATAACTCGACACTATTTTATATGTAGCCACAGTGACTACGCCGAACACACACTTCCTGTAGCATATTTTCTGTCACTATTTAAATTAATATGCCACAATGCAAGTGCTAAGCGACTGACAAATTGAGTAACTGAGCGGTATGATTGAATGAGGGGGTGGAAATGGGGTAGGTAATTGATTAATTGAATTATGTAAGAAAGTGAGTAATTGTAATTGATATGATTGAATGTGATTGATTTGTAATGGTTGCTTTGTAGAGGAGCACGACTGATGTTGCCTTCGTTATGCAGGTTAATTGATCAATTTCCTTCCTGGATGGCCTTCCACATGCTCTCCATCTCTCTCTCTCTCTCTCTCTCTTTGTATAGGGTCTGAACCACACTCTCTCCATCTCTCTCTCCATTTCTCTCTCTCTCATTGTCTAGGGTCTGGACCACAGCCGTGTCATCACTATTTGTGTGTGTTTGTGCATCTGTTTTTGTCCTAAGTCTTAAGTCAAAGCTGCAATCTGGGTCACACTCAGGACCACAACAGTGGCACTGTTCCCACAGCATGTCCCACAGCATGTCCCACAGCATGTCCCAGAGCATGTCCAACAGCATGTCCCAGAGCATGTCCCACAGCATGTCCCAGAGCATGTCCCACAGCATGTCCCACAGCATGTCCCAGAGCATGTCCCACAGCATGTCCCAGAGCATGTCCCACAGCATGTCCCAGAGCATGTCCCACAGCATGTCCCACAGCATGTCCCAGAGCATGTCCCAGAGCATGTCCCACAGCATGTCCCAGAGCATGTCCCACAGCATGTCCCAGAGCATGTCCCACAGCATGTCCCACAGCATGTCCCAGAGCATGCACCCTTGCACACTTCCCAAAATAAAGAAGTGCATTACTTTATGGAATAGCAGCCAGCCACAAGTATCTTAAAGGTTACACATGTTACACAGGGGAAAAACTGTGACAGTCATACAGACATACTCACATACACACACACACACAGGGTACAGATGGCATCATCTTTCACTCACATGTGTTCAGTAGACCACCTCCAAACAGAGTGCCCTGTGATTGGCTGGATCTGTATTCATGACCCTGACTACTGTGTTGATGAAGGCTTTGAGGACTAACAAAAATGTGTGTGTGTGTGTGTGTGTGTGTGTGTAGGTTAGGTTCATAGGCAGCACTGAATGGCGTATGAGAGCACTGCTCAGGTGTCATGTTTACAACAATGGGACTGAGTGAGTGAGAGAGGGAAGAAGCAGCTTGAAGATGTCAAGAAGAACAGAGGATAAATGGAGAGCTGGTGAAACACTGTGTGAGAGAAAGAGAGAGAGAGACAGAGAAAGAGAGAGAGAGAGAGACTTCACACCTCTTAAGAGTTTTGACACATTTCAAGGTGAGGGATTTCAGCAAAGGTGACCAATCAATGAATAGCAACACAGACCAACATGCAAATAAGGCAGAGCAACGAGACCTGTGTACAAGAGATAACACAGACAAATATACACACACACCCACACACACACACACTGGAAACAGCTTGGCATAGGTCACAGCTGTTTGCGAGGCTATGGGGGCATGGACACAGATGTCCCTTTAGTGCCAGCTTACACACATAAGAGTCTTTCAACCACTAAGCAGAGAAACAGCAGTCTACATTTGAGGATTAGCAGAGCTCTGTGTGTGTGTGTGTGTGTGTGTGGGTGGGTGTGTGTGGGAGCATGTGTGTGTGGGTGCATGTGTGTGTGTGTACATATTACAGAGTCAGTCATTTCTTAAAACATGGACTTCATCCTGTTATCCAGTATCTGACACATCTTTTCCAGAAAATCTGATATAATTACCCCACATGAGAACGACCCCTGAAAGGTGTATGGATTCCCCCAGTGTAGCTCCCTTAACACCAGCTTGGTGTTCTCTCAGCCTTCCATGTTTGGTCAGGTTTAATTGCCTCTGCAGTGAAGGGAGCTTCTGCTGAAAATCCCACCCACAGCCCAGCTCTCAGTCTAGATGATAGCCAGGATCATGATTTCTCCATCACATAAACGCTAATGAGGCTGAAAAGGCATGGCAGCTTCTCCCAACAGCTTAATGACTGTGATGAGGCGAAGTGTTCGCGGGATACGTTAACCTCTTAAGAACCCAGCTTGTGTCTCCGTATGGGAGTTGGGCAGGATACGCCTGCATGCAGAGAGATACCTGTTCGGGAAACCACGAACCAACTAGCACACCTTAGCAAGAGATCAGAGCAGCCACAGCAAACCACCGTCCTGCTGTTTTGCTCACTGGCGCCCCCTATGGCTCTGGTCTGTAAATGGTGGTGGTGGTGGTGGTGATGTTCTTTTACTGACCATTCAAATTCTGCAACCCTGCAGCCAAAAGACATTTGTCCAGCAGTAGGAAGCAGTGAGAAGATGTTCTGAATCTGAACTGTTTCTTATGGTATGATGGTGAGCACAAACCCCACCAAACAATCCACCCTCACTGTCTCAAAGGTTTCAAATTTTTCTTTTTCTCTCTCTCTCTTTCTCTCTCAACCACCGTCTTCCCTGCTAGGAAAATGCTATAAATCATCTGTCATGCTCTCTAGAAGAATCCTTTAATCACCTTTAGCGAACAGTGATGCTCATACACACACAAACACACAAATAAACACACATAGTTTGAGTGCCAACACAATGGCAACGTGACCTCTAAGTTCTGGCTGCTTTCTCATAATCAACCTTTCAACATCATAAACTTTATATCTCTCCCCTTTCTCTCTCTGTCTCTGCTACTCTCTCTCTCTCTCTGTTTTTGAAGTTGGCCAAACAACACTCTCATCATCTCCATCTGAAAGTGTCTGTTTCCGTGGAGACAAAAAGAGAGGAGACCGATCGTCATGGCGATAGATCTGTCACTGTTTGAGTAGTCTGACAGCAACTCTCAGCATACAAAGTTTGACTTTCTGAGACAGAAAGAGGGAAAGAGAGAGAGAGAGAGAGAGAGAGAGGGAGAGAGAGGGAGAGGGAGAGAGAGAGAGAGGCAGAGACAGAAGTGTGTAAACATAAACGATCGTCTGACAGTGACAAAGAGAAACTCTATTCACAAATAGAGATGAATCATTGGATCAATACCCCCCCAACATCAAGTCATCCTCTTGATTTTCCTGTTTCAATCAATGTTTAATCTTTTACTATTTTGCACCTTTTCTCTCTTTTGTTTTGGTCGACACATGTGTTCTCCCTCTCTCTCTCTCTCTCTCTCTCTCTCTCTCCTCTCTTTCTCTCTCTCTCTCTCTCAGGTTTTTTAATATTTCCAACTTTGTCTTATTTCCAGCTTCATGATTTTCAAGCATTTCATCATTTGATCCCCTGCAAAGAGACCAAAACAAAGTCACACACACTCTCACACTCCAATACACACACAATCCAGCAACCCAGCATTAGGAAATTCACACAAAAAGCACACAAGGATACACACGTACACACACACTCATACTCACACACACACACATGCTCATGCACACACACAGATACACTCACACACACACACTCACACACACAGACATGCTCATGCACACACTCACATACACTCACACACATACACACACACACACACACAAATACATTTAAGTAATGGCAGGATGTATTAACGTAAGTGTTGGAGTCTTGACCAGGTGTTTAAAATAGGAACAGCGCCTCATCCATCACTTTCCCATGGTCATGGTGTCGCCACGGCAACAATTACAGCAACGCTGACAAACTGCACCCAGTCTCACCATTCGACCCTTAAAACCGATAGAGTCATTCCTCTCTCACACACACACACACACACACCTCTCCTCTTTGTGGAGGATCCCATTCAGCAGCATACACAGCTGTGTAGGCGAGCTCCCATTACGTTCAATCTTCAAAGGTTGTGTGTGTTTTTGAGGGGGAGGCCAGGTCCCCGTTCCAGAGCACATCTCCGGGAGCCATTAGCGGAACTCGCTCCTCGCCTTTGCACAAAGTGTAGTTTTCTGACTAGCATGCAAACATCTATCTTTGCAACAGATCAACTAAACGCCCGTGCTGCTCCACCTTCTCCAGAGTCACCCCTGATTTAGAACAGCCGAAAACTCCAGCATTCTTGTTATATTTTGTTATGTTTTTCCAGCCGCACAAAGGCATTTTTAGCCACACTAAAATTACAAGTATAAGTTCAGTCATACTGGTACTTCCTTTGCTCTGAGATCCACATCATCTATAGCTCCATTACTACTACTGAGTATGGAGGACCTGAAGGAAGTTGCCTTGTAGAGTGTTACTCTACTACCCTTTGTCCTCAGAAACTCTCAGTTCACTGATGAAATATGGTGTGAAATGTTCCAATATGGCTAGTGAAACACTCACAAAGCAGATGCTACGGTCGCACAGAGAGTTAACGGATTGAACAGACACCAGACCGAGAACGGACTGGCCAGGTCTGTGCACTGAGCTCAACCCACTGGCACGGTACACTCAGCCCCGTGAGGTGCACTCAGCCCCGTGAGGTACACTCAGCCCCGTGAGGTACACTCAGCCCCGTGAGGTACACTCAGCCCCTTGAGGTGCACTCAACCCCACGAGGTATGCTCGGCTTTACAAACCAAACGCCGCCCTGTGAGGCAAACTCAATCCTGCGAGGTGCACTCAACCCCTCCCAATCCCAGTCCTCACGTTCTCGTATTCCGCTCCGGCCCGCTTTGCTCCGGGTTCTTTGTGTTTGTCTTTATCAGGTGTGTCAGGTGCTGTGTCACTGCCCAGGTGAAGGAGGAAACGGACCTGTGGTCATTTTGAAATCGAATCACTCTATAGTCTCACACCCAGCTGCGGCCTCCAATGTGAAATATACCCACAATCCTTTGCGCTCCCCCCCACACACCCGCACCACCATGTAGTGTGAAACTATTACTAAGCTCCGCACACCTGAGACTCCGCCAGAAGCTCAGACCCACCTCACGCCTTCACTGTTTTCATTCTTCTCTTTCCTGCCTCCTTTCATGTCTCTTTCTTCCCGTCTCTCCCCACCCAGCATGCCTTTCTCTCCATCTCTCTCTCTATCTCTCTCTCTGCAGATGCAGTGTGCAGTGTATAAACAGATGGGCTTTTGAGGCAGGATGTCAAAATACCAGAATCACACACACACGCGCGCGCGCGCAGTGACAGAAACACAGCAACAATGTTCAAACATAAGGGTTTAAGCCCACACCCTACAGACTTGCTGAAAAGCCCCTACCCTAAAGAGCCGCATATCGCTGCTGTGTAGGTGATCTGCAGGAGGCCGTGGTGTCCACCTTCACCCAGAGTCCCATAACACTGATGAAACTCATTTCTGATTGACAGGCACTCTCTAATCCCCCCACCCCCACCCCCTGCACACTCAGTGTAGTGAATCCAAATACACCGAAGCCCCTCAAATGGACAGTGCTAATCAAGGATGAGGAGCTGATCTCCACGGGCGTGGAGAGCTGCTGAATTAAGAAGCAGTCATCCAGTTCTGCACGATCATGATTCAAAGACAAATCACTTTCCCCTCACAAATCAGTGCTCCCCCAAGCACGGCTGAGCTGGATCTGACTGGATTTTTCCAGAGTCTGTGGCCCACACAGTTCCCCAGCCTGCGTCTCCACCCTTCGCTAGCTCTCCACCCTTCGCTAGTTCTACACCCTTCGCTAGCTCTCTACCCTTTGCTAGTTCTCCACCCTTCGCTAGCTCTCCACCCTTCGCTAGTTCTCTGACAGGTTTCATCCAGGCGACCGCTGAACTCACCTGACGCTGAATATGTTCCGATTCTCATTTATTAGTCAAAATAAGTCAAACTCTTTATAAATACAGAAAAAATAGTTAAGCCTGAATTATATAAATCTAGACTGCAGATCAAAGACACACACACACACACACACACACACCCAAATTCTCTCTCTCTCTCTCTCTCTCTCTAGCATTTGATTCCTTTGACCCTACCAATATTTGATGCACACTGTAATCAGCTTGGCCATTCCGTGTGCGCATGCGTGTGCGCATGCGTGTGTGTGTGCCACAATCAGATATGACATTTCATAAATTACTTTTAGCTGGACTATACTGCCAAGTTCAAACTCCTCTCCCCTCCCATCCTCTTCTCCTCTCCTCCCATCCCCCTCTCCTTCCCTCCCATCCCCCTCTCCTTCCCTCCTCTCCCCTTCCCATCCTCCTCTCCTCTCTTCCCCTCTCATCTGTAGGATCAGAGAGTTAAACACAGTCAGAAACACACAGACAGTCAGCTGGTGTGACTTATATGAACAAAGGGAAGGAGTGGGTGTGTGAGCTGTACTGGGGAGGAGTGTTGGAGGGAGGGAGTGTTGGAGGGAGGGAGTGTTGCAGGGGGGGAGTGTTGGAGGGAGGGAGTGTTGGAGGGAGGTGAGAGAATTTTGCTGCATTTGCTGCAGATACTGTAGATGTAGTAACTCGGAATAGTGCACAATTAACACAATGTTGTCAGACCAATGACCACATCATGTACGCCCCCCCCACACACACACACACTTATCTGAACTGTTTACCATATTTGCTTTACGACTTGCTGCTATTGAGCTACACACACCCAGGCTCCATGCTGGAGACTTTCTGTATCTTACACACGTCCAAACTTACACTTCAATAGAGAAAGGACTACTTCCTTTCACAGGCACACTGTGAAATTATTTTCTTTTCTTGTTTTTTTAGAATTTTTTAGACACGTTTTTTTAACCAATACCATTACCAACAACTGCACTTTTCTTCTTCCGTTAATCCTCACTGTCAGTGTGTGTTGTACTTCCTGTCCGTCTCCGTCTGTGCGACTGGGTTTGGTTTAGCAGCGGAGGCCTGACAGGACTGGGCAGGCGTAGGTGTCACAACCAGCTGGCTGACACGTCTGCGGCAGCTCCGCACCGGGCTGTCACTCTCCGAGCGGCGGGCCGGAACCCCTGCTGGGGATTAGTCCAGTGATTGCTGTCAATCGGAAGCCGATCACTGTCAGTTGGCAGGCGTCTAAACCCATTCGGGGGGTAATCAGTGTCAGTGTGCATGCAGGGGGCAGGGTGAGTGGTGGGGGGTGAGTGGTGAGTGGTGGGGTGAGTGGTGGGGGTGTTTGGTTGGGGTGTGCGGTTGGGGTGTGTGGTGGGGTGAGTGGTGGGGGTGAGTGGTTGGGGTGTGTGGTGGGGTGAGTGGTTGGGGTGTGCGGTTGGGGTGTGTGGTTGGGTGAGTGGTGGGGGTGAGTGGTTGGGGTGTGTGGTGGGGTGAGTGGTGGGGGTGAGTGGTTGGGGTGTGCGGTTGGGGTGAGTGGTGGGGGTGAGTGGTTGGGGTGTGTGGTTGGGTGAGTGGTTGGGGTGTGTGGTGGGGTGAGTGGTGGGGTGAGTGGTTGGGTGAGTGGTGGGGTGTGCGGTTGGGGTGTGTGGTGGGGTGAGTGGTTGGGGTGTGTGGTGGGGTGAGTGGTGGGGTGTGTGGTTGGGGTGTGTGGTGGGGTGAGTGGTTGGGGTGAGTGGTGGGGGTGAGTGGTTGGGGTGTGCGGTTGGGGTGTGTGGTGGGGTGAGTGGTGGGGTGAGTGGGTAGGTGGGGCAAGCATGGATAAACCTTTGCCAGCAAGGGATTGCATCACTTTTCCTCTTCTCTAGCTTCCTTTCTCTCTCTCACTCTCTCTCTATCTCTGTCTCTCTCTCAATAAATGTGTTTGTATTTATTGTGATTCTTTTATTCTTTTCTCTTATCTCTTTTTACCAAATATGTTTCAAACTCATGCACTGATATTTAGTTTTGAGTGTGTCCATGTGTGAAATTAGATTCAGTGCTTCCTGTTTCCATCAAACATTTTGCGGATAAAAATGCTGTTTCACGCTCTCAGACATTTTTCCCTTGGACGAAACTGAACGTTTTAAATGTCATCTTAAAGTTGACATGTCTGGTTAGATTTAAGTTTCTTAACTAACACACAACCTCAGACCAGACAGAGGGGAAGAGAAAGAGACAGAGAGAGAAGAGACAGACAGAAAAAGACAGAGAGAGACAAAGAGAGAGAGAGAAAGACAGCGAGAGACAGAGAGAGACGGGGAGAGTTAAAAGTTAGCCTTTCATCTCACAGCCGTTATTTACTTCACCACAAATCCTGATCGCTGCTGTGGCAACGGCTTTCACTCGCCCATAGCTACAGAAATGCTACCATGTCAACCTCACATTCAACCAATGAACACACTCAACACTCTCGCGTGTGGACATACATGCACACGAGAGGCAATATGACTGTGAAGTTAGATGACTCCTGAGAGCATAATGAAAGCTTTTCACAGTCAAATGTCTCTCTTGCTCACTCTGGACACCTCGATAATGACCCATGCTAAGTGTGTCTGTGTATACTGTATTGTGTATATGTACTGTATGTGTGTGAGTTTGTGTGTGTGTGTGTGTGTTGTGTGTGTGTGTGCATGTGCGTGTGGGGGTGAGTGAGTAATGTTCTTAGACTTTTGCACCGTTTCTGTTAATAGCTCTACAGCCGTTGACAACATACACTTACAGCAGTTTACTGTCCCTATACTGATCTCTCTCATTAAAGCCTGATCTAACACACGCACACACACGCACACACGCGCACACACACGCGCACACACACTCACACACCTCTCTCCTCTCAAAGAGGGCAGATGGTAATTACACTAGTAACGCTGTTGTGTCCTCTTGCTCCTCATGCTGACAACAGTCATTTTCATGGTGAAGTGATTTTAAATAGGCCTGAATGGTCCTACACACACAGACGCACCAAACACTAAAACCCACCCACACGTCCACATCCTGTTAGTAAAACTGATTTCCATCAGGTCACTTCTGCAGCACATTTTCCCCTTGCCCGTTTCTACACGTCTCATCCACAACACCAGTACTGTGGTCTGTGGCACAGCAGTACTGTGGTTTGTGGCCGTGTGGGGTTTGATCTGACTTCATATCAGCGTGGGAAACGCACTAAAGGCCGTGGGCAGCAAAACAGCGGTGTGGCCCATCCCCCAGAATCCTGTGCAGCAGGGTTCGGGGTCCAGGTTTTCCCACACTGCTTTATTCTTACCACTCTCAGCCTGTGGTAGGGGGTACACTTAAGTTGCCATGGGAACAGGCCATGGAAGAGTATTGGTTCAGCAAAGGACGGAGTCAGGTCTATGTTTCCATACAAGTGGCAGGTTGATGCATCGGTTTACTGGAGTGATCGTTTCCTCCGGAGGAGGACAGGAGAGGAAGAGGAGAGGAGAGGAAAGATGAGAGGATCAAAGAAAACGGTTGTTCTCGAGAGGTTCAAGAGACTCTCACAGAACAGCTGAGGAGAGGCTATGAAAGCCTGTGTGATGTCCAACAGAAGGCACGTTAAACGCCATTCGGAAAGGTGTTGAGGAACTGGGGATCCTCCTACAGTGATTTCATTTATAATGCTCCACCCACAAGGCTGTAGTAATCAGAGGATCCTCCCACACTGATGTAGTTAGTAAGCATCTTCTCACGGTGATGTAATGAATAGGGACACTCCAACAGTGGTGTGGAAGTCACTGAGGATCCTCTCACAACTACCTTCTGTGGCCATATGCTTCTGCGAAGTACCTGCAGACATACGCTGAGAAGCAGTCTGAGTAGCAGTTACATGCATGTCGTGCCTGTACCTGATCGACCAACTCTGCAAGAAAGAAGTCAGTCTATGCTCAAAGCAATGAAAACAACAACATCTACAGTGAATGTAGAAAGCAAATGCCAGTAGGAAAAGAAGAAAGCCATATCCCAGACATTTAAGTCCCAAAAAGAGGACATATGGTCACCCTAGAGTACTTAAGCTCACCCTATAGGACTTAAGCTCACCCTAGAGGACGTATGGTCACCCTGCAGAACGTATGCTCACCCTAAAGGACGTATGGTCACCCTAGAGGATGTATGGTCACCCTAGAGGACTTAAGCTCACCCTAGAGGACGTATGGTCACCCTAGAGGACGTATGGTCACCCTACAGAACGTATGCTCACCCTAAAGGACGTATGGTCACCCTAGAGGACATATGGTCACCCTAGAGGACTTAAGCTAACCCTATAGGACGTATGCTCATCCTACAGAACGTATGCTCACCCTAAAGGACGTATGGTCACCTTAGAGGATGTATGCTCACCCTAGAGGACGTATGCTCACCCTAAAGGATCTATGGTCACCCTAGAGGATGTATGCTCACCTTAGAGGAAGTATGCTCACCCTAGAGGACGTAAGTTCACCCTAGAGAACATATGCTCACCCTAAAGGACATATGCTCACCCTAGAGGACGTATGCTCACCCTAGAGGACGTATGCTCACCCTAAAGGACGTATGGTCACCTTAGAGGACGTATGGTCACCCTAGGTAATAGCACAAGTCAAAATAAGAGATGGCTGGCCGCTCTGTGGAGTCATTTTAACACTGCTGGTGTTCACATTTTATTTTAAAGCTCTTCAAGACACGGTATCCTGCAATGTTCTATTCACTCCCTTTTAAACTTAGTGGAATTTTTCCCTTCAGATTGGAATTTGCACTATTTACCACAGTGGGTGTGTGGTGCAACAAAGGAGATATATATATATATATATAACCAACCCTGGAACAATAATAAAAAATGCTTTGATCCAATATGTTCCATTCTGTCAATAGAGTATGACTCTCTTGTACACACACACACACACACACACATATGCAGAAACACCAAAAAACAAAATGAAAGGAAGCAGTAATAGGCATGTAGCAACACTGGAACTTCCTGTGAGTAAAAAGAAACAGAGACCCTCAGGTCATGTTTGTGTGTGTATATATATGTGTGTGTGTGTGTGTGAGAGAGAGAGAGAGAGAGAGAAAGAGAGAGAGCTAGAGAGATGTTAGTTTATTGACTGAAGGACAAAGAATGAATCACAAAGGATCATACACAGCATCCTTTTTCAATGTCTGTGTCTGTTGAGTGACGCACTGTGTTATGCTCACCAAACACACTCCAACCAGCCCTCAGCCCTACAGTCCGCCAGATTACAACCCCAACCCCCAATCCTGCGAATTCTAAACCCAAACCTGGTCACAGAGTTGTCGAATGTACATACAGAAGGTGAAGGAGAAGTGTGTGATAGTGTGTATATGTATGTTAGTGCATTAGCATAAGAATGTTCTGCATGAAAAATAACACTGCACAACAAATTTTGATAAAATTTTTGCTTCCTGAAAAATTTTTGGTGATTGTGACAGGTACCTATAGGATATGCACAAATATAGTTTTATTTTTACTGCATCACGTAGGAACTCTAAGAAACAGACATTTATATTTTTACCTATTTAATCACGTTTATGTTCCCCATGAGCCATTAAGTTCAACAGAACTTAATATAGCAAAAATGTGCAAGAATGAGCAAGGTGCACAAGAGCTCCAGGCTGCCCCAGTGGCTGCTGGTACTGGGTGGAGGCACCAGGGCCCTCTGCCCGCTTGCTGTGCCCGAGCAGGGTGCACCTAGTCGGGCACAAGAGCTCCAGGCTGCCCCAGTGGCTGCTGGTACTGGGTGGAGGCACCAGGGCCCTCCGCCAGCCTGCTGTGCCCGAGGAGGGTGCCCCTAGTTGGGCACAAGAGCTCCAGGCTGCCCCAGTGGCTGCTGGTACTGGGTGGAGGCACCAGGGCCCTCTGCCCGCTTGCTGTGCCCGAACAGGGTGCACCCTAGTCGGGCACAGAGCTCCAGGCCGCCCCAGGAAATTATGCCCAGTGGCTGCTTGGTACGGGGGGTGGAGGCACCAGGGCCCTCCGCCAGCCTGCTGTGCCCGAGGAGGGTGCACTCTGTGGGACCAAGAGCTCCAGGCTGCCCCTGGAAGTGGCTGCCTGGTACTTGGCCCCAGTGGGGGTGGAGGGACCAGGGCCCTCCACCAGCTTGCTGTGCCCCTCTTCGGGCATGTCTGTGTGAAACCCCTCACCTGGAGGTCAGGTTGGCATGGGGAAATGCAAACACCTTCAATCGGGTATATAGGAGAGCATGTCTTATAGCAGAATGTTGATGCTGTTACGACATTGACGAGACATATCGCCAGACAGCAAAACAGCCATAGCATTAAATTTACTTACTGTTATATTGATACAGACACTGTATTTCACTAGAATGATGCACCCATATACACTAGCTTTTTGTATTCATTAAAATAAAACTGAAGATTTCTCTTAAACGGTACGTGATACGTAAATTTTGATGTGATATTCGTGTTCAGCACCCAAAAATCTATAAGAAACACCTAACAGTGTTCAAGAAGCAAAAACCTTGTTGTGCAGTGTAACACACACACACACACACAAACATAGACATTCTTCAGTGTTTTGAAACACTCATCTGTTTGAATTCTGAATGGGAACAGATAACAGTGTTTCTCTGCAGATTAAGCTCCATAAAGCTGTGCTCATTTCATTAGAAATCAACTCAACCTAAATGTCAAAGTGCTTCATTGCAATAACAATTAAAATCACATAAATGAGCGATTTCCAAACAGCCCCTCCCCTCTCTGTCCTCACTCTGCTCTGTGATGCTCTTTTCATTACAGGTTTATGACCCTCTTTGCATTTTTCTCCCCATTTATGTCCAGCTAATTCTCTTTCCTCTTTTTCTTAAGAAAAAACGTCCTCAGTCCCCCCCCACCACTGATTATCATTCACACATCCCTCTCTCTCTCTCTCCCCCTCTCTCTATTATTCTGTCTGATCCTCCAATGCCTCCCAGCAGAAATAGAAGAGCAATAGGGATAGAGAGAAAAATAGAGAGAGACAGAGAGAGAGAGAGAGAGAGAAGGACGAGGAGGAGGAGATAGGAGAGAGAAGACAACTGAACACTTTAATGTCTGAAAGATCATGGTAGTGCACGTCTCCATGGCAACCCGGGCAAGATTGGCACAGCAGTTAGGCAGAGATCCTAAACAGAGATTTGTCTTTAGGCAACATCAGATATTAATCACAGCAGCATTCTGGGAGGATTTTCAACGGCACCATAGACTGAGAAAAGAGCTCCATTAATTTGTACACTCTAACCACAACAAACCTGGGCTTGTCCACTGGACATTCCTAGGGTTTATCTAGCAAGAAATAGTGAGAAACCGTGATTTCACTAGGAAACTGGTCCTGTCAGAAAGTGTGCATCCTTATTTATGTCATCCGGACTGATCTGAGCTGTGTTCTAACTGGATATCTGTGATTTCAGCGCAATCACGGCTCCTCCTACATTTCAAATGCCGCTCCTTTCATTGACGGCGAGCCACAGTGGAGGCGGGCTGTCACACGCTGATTGGCCGAGCACGTTGTCAAGGACATTGTGATCTGAGTCTGGCATTACGAGCTCAAGCATCAGTTACAGTCTGTGAGGTTTGAAGTCTTCACCTTAAGCGATGTCTACGTACCTAAAACCTGCTTCTGTTAAATCTATCCCATAGATCAGCACTGAAACGTCTGATGTTTACTTAATAACAGAAATATGTAATCGTTTCTAATAATACTTAATAACAGAAATATGTAATAGACACACCTGCATGTAAGCATTGTATGTGTAATTAACATACATGACAAAACATGCGTATATATCAGTCCTATATATATGTATATACCTCAATGCCATTAGGATGTAGCTTCTTTCCTGTATATATTATTATATATACATATATTCCTGCATATATATGTCTGTTTAAGCTGGCAGGAAAGAAGCTACATCCTAATGGCATAGAAGAATATTAAAGAGAACAAGTGTGTGTGTGTGTGTGTGTGTGTGTGTGTGTGTGTGTGTGGGTGGAGTGTGTTTACATGTGTTTGTGTGGGTGTGTGTTCAGACAGTGCTCAGTATAGCTCAATGACGCATAAGGAGAGAAGACGGTTAATTTACTTGTGGTGAGCTGGGGGGATGTATTAACTACAGCAGAGGCAATTTACTGGAGCACAGAGGCCTTTAGTCTACATATAAGGGCACACACACACACACACACACACATCATGCACCAAAACTCATACATCAAAACATGCATCAACCGCTACAACCATTACCACTATTATACAACAATGTTTTTGTAAAACGAAATCACTATGTGTGTATGTGGGCATAAGGAAAGGCCAAAAGAACAGGAAGATTAAGTATCTAAGTAGCAGAGTATTCTTTTAGATAATAAGGTTAAAGTCAGGGTTAAAGTTAATGTTAAAGTCAAAGTCAAGGTTAAAGTTAATGTTAAAGTTAGTGTTAAATTCAGGGTTAAAGTTAGTGTTAAATTCAGGGTTAAAGTTAGGGTTAAATTCAGGGTTAAAGTTAGAGTTAAAGTTAGGGTTAAAGTTAGGGTTAAAGTCAGGGTAAAAGTTAATGTTAAAGTTAGGGTTAAAGTTAGGGTTAAAGTCAGGGTAAAAGTTAATGTTAAAGTTAGGGTTAAAGTTAGGGTTAAAGTCAGGGTAAAAGTTAATGTTAAAGTTAGGGTTAACGTTAGATGTCAACAGAGTGCAGCTTAGCTTAGTTAGTAATATGGAATATAGTACTACTAAAATACAGCAATGGTAATATTGACTAATAAGAATATGCAGTGCTACCCCATTGGTTTGGTCATTCCAGCACGCCTATGGAAGGCTATTAAACCCAGTTATTACAACGGACTTCGGTTAGAAAGAAGAGCAGGAGAATGAGGAAGACAACGTTGGGAACTGCTTTGTGTGTGTGTGTGTGTGTGTGTGTGAGCGAGAGAAAGAAAGAGAGAGAATCTACTGACCTGTGAAATAAAGCGGTTTCTCGGGTTATTAAACTCCTGCCCTGCTCCATACTGTAAAGCCCTCAGACGCACTTACAAGCGTCTGTACAGTGTCATTAAAAAACTAATAGATTCCCGTGCGCAGCAAGCAGAGCCTGGGTGTGTTCATACAGCACACCCACTGCTTCTCCCACAACACTCCCTAAACACGCCTCAGCTGCATGGCACATGGGGGGAGGGGTAGACAGGGTCCTACTGGCGCAGAAGTATCTAAAAATGTTCTGCACACCTATCAGACGCGCGAGTGTGTGTGTCTCTGTGTGTGTACATGACATACATGTTATATAGAGCAAGGAAAGTGGAACATAGATGGAACATAGAGGAATGGTTTCTATGTCTAAGAGGAGAGAGAGAGAGAGAGCATGAGAGAGAGAGAGAGAGAGAGGGAGAGAGACAGGGAGAGAGCTATAGGGAGAGACAGCTGTGTGATACCAAGAATAAGCATGATACTAGTGATGTGTCTTGCCCTTGGCACAGCAAGATGGTGGGTTGTGGGTGTGGACATGAGTTTGTGTGTGAGTGGGTGAGTGGTTGGGTGTGTGCGTGCGTGTGTGTGTGTGTGTGTGTGTGTGTGTGTGTGTGTGTGAGCGTGCATGCATGTGTGTAATGGTTTCCAGAAAAAAACTTACCTTCTAAAGTTCTCCATAATAACACAAAGACAATGACATCGATGATGTTGATGATGGTGAAGAACATGACGTTGTTCATGGTGATGATGATGATGATGACGATGATGATGATGATGCCCCCGGCATATGCGGTCTGCGGATGTGTCAATGACAACACTCATCAACAATGAGTTCACCTACTCTGGCACACACAGACCTGCTGGTTGCTACAGTACCAACAGTACCGAAGGCACCTGTGTATATATGTGCTCACGTACACCTGGTAATACATATGCACGTGCAGGTATGTGTGTGTGTGTGTGCTCACATACACCTGGTAATACATATGCACGTGCAGGTATGTGTGTGTGTGTGCTCACATACACCTGGTAATACATATGCACGTGCAGGTATGTGTGTGTGTTTGTGTGTGTACAATCCCAGCACTCATCTCCGCTCCCGCTGAACATCAACCCCCGATCATCCTCGCCACTCATCCCTGGCTCCACCCACAGCCCCCCATCTGGCCCCGCCCCCCCTCACGGACCTGCCGACCAACAGGAACTCCCCGGCCAGGTTCTGCCGCCTCATGGCCATGAGGATGCCCCGCACGGTCATGCCTTCGCAGAAGCAGGCCACCACGCGCGCCTTGGGCAGGTGGCTGCGCAGCTTCAGCAGGAGACGGTCGAAGTTCTGCTCGCCCGCGTTGCTCCAGATCTTGTCGGAGTGGGCGATGCAGATGCCCTCCTTCCCCGCCATCTCCTTGAACGCCGCCATCCCGCTCTCGCCGTAGTTACCTAGGAGACGAGGGGTTGTGGGGGGAGGGGGGGGCAAGGACGTTTGGGGAAGGGGAGAAAGAGTTGGGGGTGGAATGAGAGAGGGAGAGAGAATGTGTGTTTGAGGTGGTTATTACAGAATACTGCAGATTAGCCTGTAATCAGAGAATACTGTGGATTAGTCTATAATCCGACAATACTGTAGAGCGGCCTGGAATCAGAGAATACTATGGATTAGTCTATAATCAGAGAATACTGTAGATCAGTCTATAATCAGAGAATATTGTAAATTAGCCTATTATCTGAGAATACTGTAGATTAGCCTATAAACAGGGAATACTGCAGATTAGCGAATTAGAAAGAGGGCATTGAGTGATCAAAACAGCATGAATGTGTTTGACACACACAAATTGTACGTACCCACACACACACACACACACACACACACACACACACACACTTTGATACCTGTTCACTTCTTTAAGTCTAATTCAAATTCAGGTCATTCGCTTTAATTGCTGTTATAAAATAACAGCATCCACTGATGCTATCTGCCTGTCTGTCTGTCTACCTGTCTGCCTGTATCATGCAGTCAGTCTGTCTGTCTGTCTACCTGTCTGCCTGTATCATGCAGTCAGCCTGTCTGTCTGTCTACCTGTCTGCCTGTATCATGCAGTCAGCCTGTCTGTCTGCTTTCATGTGTGTTTGACTCCACGCTTATCCACAGCACTTTCTACACACCATAGGAAACCAATGTGATGCATACTAAATGCTTCCGGAGTTTTGCTGTGTTTTGTGAAGCTGATAATGGCGTTGAATGATGCACAGAAACACACATACAACCCCATACACAAATGCACACACTGGATTTACACAAATACACACACACACATGTACATTTGAAGATACATAAATGGATG